>CAUYON010100253.1:0-63114 GCA_963573935.1 Arctocebus calabarensis | reverse complement strand
TTTGCTAAGAAGAATATGTTCCAGCTCCATCCATATAAACATGAAAGAGGTAAAGTCTCCATCTTTCTTTAAGGCTGCGTAATCTTGGAAGGGTACAGGCGGAACTTACTAAATGCGGAATACAAATGTCTTCATACAATAACAAGAAAATACCCTGAAGGCTATATTAAACAGTTTGATGAAAATATTTCAGATTGTATATGAAGCCAGCACATTGTACCCCTTGATTGCACTAATGCACACAGGTATGATTTAATAAAACAAACAAACAAACAAACAAACAAAACAAAACAAAAATCTGGGACAAATATGACACGGGGTCAAGATTTAATAAACTTGAGAGTACGGATGTTTGTTCTCCACTCAAATAAATGTTTATTCTATTATTCTTTGCTCTTACCAGTACACGGTAAGTATTTCACCATACTGAATAGTTAAAAAAAACTATTAAAATAAGCTCTCAGCCATTGGCATGGCAGGATGGGTAGTGTTTTACGGGCAGACTTTGGGGAGGATGAGGGAGACCATGAGGCAGTGAGCATTGGAGCTGGAGGAATGAGAAGGGAAAAGCACAGAGCAGGGGCGGCTGCAGGTCCTAACCCCAAACTAGGCCTACTTTTCAATGGTGTCTAAAACTCCCCCCAGGGACTGTCCCCACCAGGTATCAAAGTGTATCATAAGGCGAAAGCCAAAGCAAGGCATTGAATCGGTTCAGGAACAGAAAAGTAGATCAACTGATAAAATTGTAGCCACGAGCAAATTAATGTACAAATGAGAACTTAGTATATGATAAAGGGAGGAAAATTGCAGGAAAGGAAGAATTCATTGATAAATAGACAGTATTGAGACAATCAACTAGAGATTAGAGAAAAAATTACCATAGATGTATAAAACTTTCCCCTAAATCGAGGTACTCCTCCTGGCTTCCATACAATCTCACTTTCCCCAATTGGCAAACATGGAGGCTGAGGAGACACACGATTAAGTACTTTACCCAGCCGAAAAGTGGCAGGGTTAGCAAAAGGCGTCAATTCAAAGAGCCAGGAAAAATGACAGAAAATTCACATGTGATCACATGTGAGCACATGTGATCTTGCATCTGACAAAGATCACAGCCCCAGTTTTTTTGCCATAAACAGTATTACTGGGAAAACTGGTGAAATATAAGGTCTGTAGATTAAGAAATAATATTGTATCAATGTGTATCTCTTGTATCGTGATTATATAGGAGAGTGTTCTCATTCTTAGCAAACACACATTGAAGCATTGCATTGAAAGATGTAGGGGCATCATATCTGGAACTTACTCTCAAATGATTGAGAAAATTGTATGCATAAAATTTAAATATATACAGAGCACATGTGGCTTAAAGGAGTAGAGCTCCAGGTCCATATACCAGAGGTGGTGGGTTCAAACCTGGCCCCGGCCACAAAAAAAAATTTATATATATACAATATATCATTATAATAAATATAAGAGAGAGAACATGGATGCAAATGTAGTAAAATATTAATAATTTCTATGTACATTTGAAATTATTTCAAAATTAAAAAATTATTTGAAAGATCACCTTACCCAGGGCTTCTTAACCAAGGCCATGTCAGAACCACCCGGGGGGTTATTTTGAGGACCTGCAAAGCATCTAATGTGTGTGGTGGGTGATGGCCTCTGTAAAACGTGCCCCAGGTGGGTACTTGGGGCTGCTCGGGGAAGTGGCTTCCTTGCGGCCTCACAGGGCCCAGTCAAAATCCTGCCAGCCGAAAGACAGGAGGTTGTCAGCTTCTGCCTTTACCCTGGGTACAGGGGCTTACTGATCAGGGGAGGAGAACCAACGCCGGGCAATGGAACTGAGACTGGCTGGCAGCTCGATTTCGACCCACAGAGTACACTCTGGAAAAGACTGTAGTAAGCACCCAGGATGCTGCTCGTAGCTGAGATCTGAGGGAGGGACAAAAGATTTTGTTCTTGTTTTTAAAAAGCAAACAACTTTGCTATTGCAGAGGCAGCTTAGCATAGTGCGTAGAAGCTTGAGTTCCTGAATCAGAGAGTCCTGCGTTCTTGTCCCCA
The DNA here is from genome assembly GCA_963573935.1 of Arctocebus calabarensis. NCBI lineage: Eukaryota > Metazoa > Chordata > Mammalia > Primates > Lorisidae > Arctocebus > Arctocebus calabarensis. Next base: position 61,047 of record CAUYON010100253.1, on the reverse strand, counting down.
TTCTGCCACTTACTCTATGACCTTGGGCAAGTCACTTCATCCCTAAGACTGCGCTTCCCCACCTGTAATCAAAACAGATCTACCAAAAGCAGAGACATTAAGTGGAAGGTACCTGGAGACAGACCACCTGTCTATCTTGCCATAGCCTTCAAACCCCAGTCTTGCCACATTCTTGCTGTGTAACCTTGTGAAACTTATCCAACCTCTCTGTGCTTTAATTTCTTCCCTTGTAAAATGGCGATAATAATAGCATCTTCTTCAAAGAATTATGCGGGTGTAAAGAGTTAAACACGTGAGAAACACTCCAGTCTCCTTTGAGAGTTCCTCCTCATCTCCCCAATGTCTTAGAGCTCAATCTTTGACCCTCTCCTCACTTCTTGGGATGAGAATGCGATCATGCTGATTATTTACAAATGTAAATCTTCAGTTCATTTCCCTCCTCTAGACATAAACTTTGCACCCTGAAGGGCTAGACCAAGGTCTCCTTTGAGACCAATTCCCCACATGGCACTAGGAGTAGTCCCATTCAGCCAGCCCTCTGTTCATGTCCTCTTCTTCCTTTGTCTCCTTGAGTCTGTCCTTGGCCCACTCACCTCCTGCCTCACTTAGGCACACAGCACCTCCTAACATCACCTTTCCTTCTCTGCCTTCCCACCTCCCCAGAAAATGAGGCCTTAAAAGGACAGAGGTCATAGCTGTCCTGTTCATAGCTCTGCCCCTAGAGCCTACAACAGAGCCTGAATTAATAAAGGTTATCCTGAATTATATAATATTTAACTACTTAGCCAATATTACCTGGCAGAAAAAGAACAGATTTAAACAACTATGCTTTATGCTAAAAACCACCCTTAAACGATGTCTGGAGATCATGTTAAATAAACAAAATAAAACTTATACCTAGGTACAACTTTATAAAAGGGCTATAAAGAAGAAAAATCTAAGGAAAAAACCAACAATCCCATACATCGATGGGGAAGAGAGATGAATAGAATCTTCTCTAAAGGCTCAGCGCCTATGGCTCAACGGGCTATGGCACCAGCCACGTACACCCTAGCTGGCGGGTTCGAATCCAGCCTGGGCCTGCCAAAAACAACAATGATGGCTGCAAACAAACAAACAAAAAAAAAAATGGCCGGGCGTTGAGGTGGGCGCCTGTAGTCCCAGCTACTTGGGAGGCAGAAGCAAGAGACTCGCTTTAGCCCAGGAATTGGAGGTTGCTGTGAGCTGTGATGCCATGGCACTCTATCCAGTGTGACAGCTTGAGGCTCTGTCTCAAAAAAAAAAAAAATTAATTAATTTTTAATTCAACTTGTTAATATGTTGTTTAAGATACTGCATCCTCATGTATAAGCAAAATATGTTTGTAATTTCCCCATCATAATAATATATTTTCTCCAATTTTAATATCAGGTGTGTCCAGATTAGAATGATTTTGAAGTATTTCTTCTTTTTCTATTGTCTATAAGATTTGGCATGATCTGTTTTTTGAAATTGTTTTTACTTTTATTTATAAATAATAGTTGTCTATTTTTTGAGACTTTGGGGAAAAAAATAAGAAGTTAACTGTTGACTTCATACTGAACCTCAGAGTCAAAGCATTCTATAATATACTCTTATCTGACAATGTGAATGTTACTTTCTTTGATTATTATTATTGCTTAATATTTTGATGCAGCAATTGTCTGATTTCTTTTCTGAATGTACTTATCTTCATTCACTCTTTATGAGGTTTTTGTTTCTATTCCTTATTTTTTTTTTTTTTTTTGTAGAGACAGAGTCTCACTTTATCGCCCTGGGTAGAGTGCCGTGGCATCACACAGCTCACAGCAACCTCCAGCTCTTGGGCTTAAGCGATTCTCTTGCCTCAACCTCCCTAGTAGCTGGGACTACAGGCACCCGCCACAGCGCCCGGTTATTTTTTTGTTTTTTTGCAGTTCGGCCGAGGCCGGGCTTGAACCCGCCACCTTCAGTATATGGGGCCGGCGCCCTCCTCCCTGAGCCACAGGAGCCTCCCTCTATTCCTTATCTTAAACATTGTTATCATTATTAAATTTTAAGTCTTTTTAATTCTGTGAAGGCAGAAAGTGGAAACCTAATAAACACATGTACATGTAAAAAAAAAAAGAAAGAATTAAAGGAAAGTATGATTACATGACTCATTAAATAGAAATATATACTTAAATAGGAAGTATAAAAGAACAAAACAGAAATTCTGGACCTGAAAAGTACAGTAGAACCACCTCCTTAAGTTTACCTAATTTTCATAGACCAGACATGCATTGTATGTGTGTGTATCAGTACAGTAAGCCTAGTTCCTTATGTTGACCACCTCTGTAGACCAGTTTGTTGCAATCACTTGAGTGATCAACTTCGAGAGGAAATGAAAAGCACTACAGGGGCTCAGTAGCAGATTTCCTCTGAAAAAATAAAGTCTAATAAAGCATAGTTTTTACCAACTATTAATTTAGTTATTATTTCATGCTGCCAACATATTAAGAACCACAGGTGTTAAGAAATTTCAGAAAGGATAATAATATACATATATGTAAAAGTATAAATACAGTGTTCAAGTAGAGATTTAGGAGATGATCTTTAAGTAGGCATGGAAAAGAAAGGTACCAAAATCTTTTGGTTTATATTTATTTTTATCAAAACCTAACAAACATTTATTAAACATCTGCTATACTGTGCCAGACACTAAAATATAAATTTAATTCAACAAATTCAATAATACAACAAATAATATATTGAGAACCTATGATGTGACTCCATTATGCCAGACACTAGACTAAGTGTTCTGGAAAAAAGATGAATAATATCCAAATGTTATCTTCAAAGAGCTTGAAATCTAATAAAGAATACAACTCAAAAAATAGAAATTATTTTTAATATATAAAATTTAACCACATGTTCTCACTTAGAGAGCTAAACTGTGGGGACGTAGGGACATATTGAGTCATACAGAATCATTTTTTTTTATGTTTTCAGGTGTCCCTGAACTGGGTCCTAGGCTTATTCAGACTTCTACCACATTGTCCCCTCCACCTACCCACAACACACACAGACACACACCCTCACACACACTTACATGGAAAGCACAAAGAACAGTGGAGACACAGAAGTAGGAGGGTAAGAAAGGGAGTGGGGGATGCAAAACAACATGTTGGTTACAATGTACACCACTCAGATGATGAGTATGGTAAAAGCCTAGACTTTACCACTATATAATTCATCCACGTAACCAAAAAACATTTGTACCCCTAAATCTCCTGAGAAAAAAAACGTGTAAGATGTAAGGGTAGAATTAGGAGTCAGTAACTAATTGGAAGATATTGAGAGAAGAAACACATAAGTTTCACCAAGTTAGTGATGTCTGACCTGGGTTTCAACCACGGTTATAGTAGGAAGGGGTGAGACCAGATAGAAAAAAGAGTGTGTGCAAAGTCTACAACAATATTAAACAGTAGACTAGTTTGGGAAATGATAGTCACCAATACTATAGCATAAAACAATTATGATGGGGATGGGGTAGATAGAGAGAGAAGTCTATCGTATTAAATGGCTTCAACTTTATCCTTTAGGGGACAGAGTAACTAGAGGGTTTTAGGGAAGATTTTAAGTGATATAACTTTTAGTTTTATAGAGATAGCCTTGTACACAGAATATGAACTAAAGGTGGACAAGACAAAAAAGAAGGAAATCAATTAGATCTGATGTAATGGCTATCTGTGAGGACAGACAGGACAAATTCAGGAGACAAATACAGAACAGAATCAACTGACCTAGTGATAAGTTCTCACTGCATCAATGTGTATCAATGAAATGCACCTTCAACTAGACAAAATGTTGATAATGTGGTTTTGCTTTTGTGAAATATTGAGATAATTCAATAATGATTCAAAGCTTATTGCCCTTGAAAATTATAAAAGAGAGGGAAAAGAATAATGGGTCTAGTTTTAGACCAACTAAACTTGAGATGCCAGTCAGATATGCACTAGCTATTAAGCAAGCAACTGATACATAATCCAAGAGTCAGGAAAGAAAGCAAATAAATGTATTATTTTAAAAGTAAAAAAAATTATGGCTCAGTGCCTGTGGCTCAACGGGCTAAGGCGCCAGCCACGTACACCTGAGCTGATGGGTTCGAAACCAGCCCAGGCCCGCCAAACAACAATGACGGCTGCAACCAAAAAATGGCCGGGCGTTGTGGTGGGCGCCTGTAGTACCAGCTACTTGGGAGGTGGAGGCAAGACTCGCTTGAGCCCAGGAATTGGAGGTTGCTTGTGAGCTGTGATGCCATAGCACTCTATCCAGGGTGATAGCTTGAGGCTCTGTCTCAAAAAAAAAAAAAAAAAAAGTAAAAAAATTAAAGTAGTCCAAAAGACTGCCTGAAGAGAGAGTGTAAAGGGCGGTGCCCATAGCTCAGAGGGTAGGGCACCGGCCACATACACCAAGGCTAGAGGGTTCAAACCCATCCCGGGCCAGCTAAAACAACAATGACAACTGCACCAAAAAAATTGCCAGGCATTGTGATGGGTACCTGTAGTCCCAGCTACTTGGAAGGCTGAAGCAAGAGAATCGCTGAAACCCGTGAGTTTGAGGCTGCTGTGAGCTGTGACGCCACTGCACTCTACCAAGGATGATAGCTTGAAACTCTGTCTCCAAAAAGAAAAAGAGAGAGAGAGTATAAAGTAGAAAAGAGATGGTCAATGGCAGAAATGTAAAGAATGCCTGTATTTACAGAGTAGAAAGGGTAAGTTAACCAAAGAAGACAAGTGAGAGTAATTCCACATGCTGAAAGGGTACCAGGAAAGGGATGAAACAAAAGGTAGATCAAGATGTCCTATTTGGATATGGCAGAGTAAAATCAGTATTTTCCTCTCTCTAAAACCATCCAAAAGCAAAGAGATAGAAAAACAAAAAGAAAACTCCAACTTTGATGAACCTGGAAAACATCTGTAATTCAAACCACAAAACAGATTAATAAGATGCCAAACAACAGATCAAACTGGAGGTGACAGGGAAGAGAAGAGAGAACATTTACCCAGAGCTACATGCTCATGGAGAGCCATCAAGATATTTCTCCCATCTAAGAAGGATCCACTGAAAGGCCAAAGTGAAAATTCCATGCTTACAACAATACAAATGAGGCACAAACTGACAGAGGAAGATTATCTGAACCAAATTTGGTTACAAAAAGCAGAGAAGTCCAAACAAGAAAGAAATCACATACCACAGCCATATTCATAGAAAACTGTGTATGTGGCAGAAGTGCAAAAGAGAGAGTACATTGTGAATAGACCTGCTGTGGCCTTCAAGATGGGAAAATGTAGGAGCTAAAATAAGGTAGCCCTCACACAACCCTGACTCATGAAAAAAAAATCCAGTTGGCCTATACACAGGCCAGGAATAAAAAGGCTTTCATAAAAATATTCCCTAGGCAGTTTGTACTACTTACAAATTAAAATCAACTAAATATCCATCAATAGAAAAACGGATAAATTCTGATATCAGTCTAAGAATAGACTATTACAACACAGCTGAAGGAAATGAGTACATATATGTAACCACATGGTTAAAGGTCAAAAACATTTTTGAACAAATAAGCAAGCTCCAGAATGATACAGACAATGTGATGTCATTCATATAAAGCATGTCATTCAAAATAATTATACAGTCATATGTAATAATAATGCAAAGCATAGATGGGAATAATAAACACCAAAATCAGGTAAAGTTATCTCTAGAGTTGGAAGGAAAGGAATGGTACCTGAAAAGGGTATTCAGGAACTTCAACCTGAAATATGCCATCTCTTTTAAAAATCTGAAGCAATTATAGTAAAAAATTCAGGATAGGTATTCATTGTGTTATCCTCTATAAGTGATCCTCTATGCTTGCCTCTGGAACCCACCCGCTATATTGTGAGAAGATATAAACTAATCCATGTGGACAGACCTCACAAACAAGCCCACATGGAAAGACATTAACATGCCCAATTCACAACCAGAATCAACCATCAGATTTCTGAGTAATCAAGCATTCAGAAGATTCTAACACCAGCTTTTGATTCTTCCAGCTGAAGCCCCAAATGTCATGACTTGGGGATCCAAATTCCTTATTCACTCATGAGTATAAATAAACAGTTATTTCATGTCACAAAGTTTTAGGGCAATTTGTTATAAAGCCCTAACAAAGCAGAGTATCTACATATTAAACTGAATTAGACCAAAAAAAAAAAAAAACTGCAGTACCTAGTATAAGGTCTCAGCCCTATTCACTGAATTTGAAAAACTGCTACAGCAGTTACCTCAGTATAATAATATATATAGCTTCTTACCTCCAAACTTCCAGAATGTGCTGCCCAATGTAAAGGAGTAAATTTATGAAGAACATCGACTTCATTAATACTGGCTCCACGTTCCACTATTTCTGAAAGCTGCTTTACATCTCCAGCTCTTACTGCATCATGTATACTGCCAAAATGCACCTTCCTCCTGGTACCTATTGAAAAATCAAAATTTCCAGCTTTCTATCAGAAAAAAATCAAATTACTTAAAATGTACTACAAAACTGTGAAAGAAAAATAAACTAAAACAATGATCCAATAAAAAGCACAAATTACTCTGGCTTTCTAAATAATAATACAATGATATTAATAATACATTAATAATAATACAATGATGTCTGTATCTTAATCATATTTCCAGTTTCAGCTGGGACATGGAAAGAGAATAGAAGTTTTCTTGCCCTTATAAGGAAAATAACTGAATAAACAAATTCAACAACTTTTCTTGGACCCATCAGAGAACTGAGGTCTCTGGGCAAATAAAGAGAAATATAGTCAAGTTCAGCTTATCTAGAGCAAAAGTTGCTGGAACCACAAACCGGTAAAAGTAGTTAAATGGTAATTTTGATGACTTGCCAGGGGCTGCATATAGACTAGCCTAATAATGAGTAACTTCTAAGAGCCACAGTCTCAGGAAATCCTTATACTTTCATAGATTTTTTTACCTTCAGAAATCCCACCAGATTATCACCATGAAGCCAAGAAAAGTCACCTCATGTCCTTGGCAGGGAGAGGAAGAAAGTAACCATTTCAAAACATGCCCAATGTGTTCTCCATAATAAAGTCCTCCCTAGTGAAAAAAATTTTACCAGAGCCTTAGCTGACATATGCTGATATATTTCATCAATATTTTTATTTTTCTAACTCATATGTCTTACACTAAGAAAGCAGTAATAGGTTTGGTGCCCATAGCTCAGTGGTGAGGGCACCAGCCACATACACCAGGGCTGGCAGGTTCAAAACCGGCCCGGGACAGCTAAACAACAATGACAACTACAATAAAAAAATAGCCGGGCGTTGTGGCAGTGCCTGTAGTCATAGCTACTTGGAAGGCTGAGGCAAGAGAATCACTTAAGCCCAAGAGTTTGAGGTTGCTATGAGCTATAACACCAGGGCATTTCTACCCAGGGAGACATAGTGAGACTCTGTCTCAGAAAAAAAGAGGGGGAGGGGGTAGAGCGCCATGGAAGATCATAGCTCACAGCAACCTCAAACTCTTGGGCTCAAGTGATCCTCTTGCTTCAGCCTCCTAAGTAGCTGTGACTATAGGCACCCGCCACAACACTCACCTAATTTTTCTGTTTAGTAGAGACAGGGTCTCACTCTTGCTCAGGCTGGTCTTGCACTCCTGAGCTTAAGCAATCCACTCACCTTGGCCTTCCAGAGTGCTAAGATTATAGGCGTGAGCCACCTTGCCCAGCCAAGGTCATAATCTTTAATTCATATGCTTAGTGTTTTATATTTTATAATTTAATGTTCTAAACATCTAGAATACCTTTTCAGGCCCACTATAATGTGAAACATCTTAACATGTATTGTGAACCAAAGACAAATAAAGGTATCTAAGCATGAACACAGTTACCAGAGGAGAAAGAAGGAGTATATAGTTCAGCTGGAACATTCCCTAAACAAAACCACCCAGAAAAAGGCATAATTGCAAAACTCAAGTTGTTTTGAAAGCAACTCACCAACACTTCTGGCAAATAACTTGTGCAGCCTTTTACTACTTCTTATGTACAGTAGAACCCCTGTAAGCTGACCATCCAAGGGTCTATAACAAACTAGTCAACATACAGAGGAGGTCAACATAAGGAACGAGGCCTACTGTACTGATACATGTAGTACATGTCCAGTCTATGAAAATTAAGGCATTTTAAGTAAGAGTTACAACTGAGAAAGGGCCAGAAAAGGCTAAGGCTGCTCTGGCCTAAAATGAGAAAAGCAGGATGGCAGAACTAAGAGCCAATAAAATTGTCTGACTCACACGGGTTTGCAGCCTCTCTAGAGGAACTAGAGGGGCCTGAATTGGCCACCCCGGGCATGGTGCAGCCTCTCCGTCTCTGTGGAGGAGTTGAGCCCAAGCCCCTGCTGCTGCGGCGGTCTTCACTTGCTCTCACCCATCCCCTGGGGCGGTAGTGGCCCTCTTCGGGGTCGTCGTTAGGACGGGGGCCAAGGTGCTCCCTTGCTCTCTCCAAGGAGGTCCTGAAGCGGGAAGCTTCGTCTTCACTTACTCTCTCCCAGAAGCCACTGAGACGGCGGCCGGAGTCTTCACCGACGCTCACTCCAGAGGAGTCGCTGGCTGCGTAGCCGCAGTCTTCACTTACTCCCTCCCAAGAACTGAGGCTGTGGCCGCCGTCGACACTTGCTCCCTCCCAAAAGCCACTGAGGCGGCGACTACGGTCGTCACTTACTCTTTCCCCACAGCCACTGGTTCGGGGGCCCCAGACTTCGACTTCCTCCCAAGTATCACTGAGGCAGAGGCCACGATTTTCTCTGACTGTTCCCCCAGAGTCGCCAGTTTGGTTGCTACCAATTCTACTTAAATTCAAGTCACTGCCGCGGAAGCTGCGATCTCCCCTTACTCTCTCCCAAGAGCTGCTGTGACAGTGGCCAATGTCGCCCCTAACTCTCTCCCGAGAGACATTGCAGTGGTGGCCTAGGTCCTCACTGACTCTTCTCGAGTCACTATGGGAGAAACCGGCGTCTTCACTCACTCTTCCCGCAGGGAATTTGGAGCAGCGGTCGCCGTCTTCACGTTCTCTTTCCCCGTCTTGGCTACCCCTTTCCCTTGACTCAGCGTCGCGATGGCCGTCTCGGCCGTTTACCGTCCACACGGGGAGGCCAGTGCGGCGGCCGCCGTCTTCGTTTGCTCTTTGCCGCGAGTTGCAGTGGCGGCCGCCGCCTTCAGCAGGAACCCTATCGGAGTCGCTTTCCAGCCTCTCGACTCTTGCCACCTGGCTAGAGGGGCGGTGGAGCCGTCGCCTTGGAAACCAATAAACTTCCGGTGTGCCGAGGTCATTTCCTGCTCCTCGAGGCGCACGTCAGTTCCGGCTTCCTTCCTTTCACCTTTTTCCAGCTTTCCCCTCTAGAGATACTGGGCGCTGGTGTGAACTGGTTTTCGGTGAAATTCTTCCCAGTCTCACATGAGCCTACCTAGGCGCGTCTCTGGAATGGCCTGTCATCGATCGCGCCTTCCATCGCTCAGCGACCCAAGTGGAGGCCTCAGGACTGCAGTCTGCGTAGGTGACCTGTGTGGCGCGGGCCGGGCGGGGCCTTTTCCTCCTTGAGCAAACCTAGTATACTTTTTCAGTACTGGATGAAAGTAAATCTGTTCCTACCCCGTCATTGCACAAGTGTGGTAAAAAGACCTAAAGGAGAAGTTAGCAGCTTCTGCCGCTGTCATTATTGAGTACTAGTGCCAGGCTCTTTGGTAATTGCTTGTTAGGTGTCATCCCGTTTTATAGGCTCAAGATATCAGTGAAGCCAAGTACAGGTAAGTTGCAAAGCTAGTATCAAAAAGTACAGGCCATCAGTCAAAAGACTGCTCTTGACTCCCAATCCAAAGTACTTTTCATTCTAACATGTATACTTTAAGCAGTTTGGCCGAAATCTTTTCATTTCAACAATATTGCTTAACAATATGAATGAATTCTTCCACTCGCTATATGTTCCAAACATGATTCAGGTTTTGTACTATAAGCTGGGAATACAAAGTGGTAAGAATTCCTTACCCTTCAAGGGCATCACCCACCTTGATTTCCCGCCCGGTCCGTTTTGACCATGTCGCCTTGCCATGTATTATCTTTTCCCTTAAGTAATAATGAATTGGGGTCCTAGAAACATACTTTTTTCATATCTCTGCCTTTGTGTATGCTGTTCCTCTTATCAGGAACCCTTCCCTCCTGTTTTTGTTCTGTGAACACAGTTGAGAAATTCTCTTGACCCTACCTCTCCTCTGTTGAGGTACAGTAAATTACCTTTAACTTCTATGGTCTTTTGTAATATTAATAACTACCATTTAAGTTCATAAGTCTGGCACTGTACTAAGTGCTTTATATTAGTTTTCTTATTTAGTTCTCATAATTTGCCAGAATAAGTATTATTTTTCCTTGATCCAGATAGTGAAATAAGGCACAAAAAAGTTGCCTGAGGATACACCTGAAAGGATTCCAACCTAGGTCTTAATTTTGCTAGACATGTACCTCAAAGTCTCTGAATTTCCAAAGCCTTTATTAGTTATTGTATCATAATTATCTATTTAATAACTTTTCTCCATCCCTACCTCCCCAGGACTCTGAGTTCCTAGAAGGTAGGGACTGTATCTTATTCATCTTGGGATTCCTAACATCTAGAATAGCTGAAAATAAAGTTTTTAACTGTTAGAAGAGAATTTAGGATTAGTCATCCCAATCCCCTCTTTTTTAGAAATGGGGCAATGAGGCCCTATGTCTATCAGACATTTATTGAGTTATTAATGTAGACCGGTTTCTGTGCTAAGTGATTTGCAAATAGTTTCAAACTTAATCTCTATTGTTAATTTTTTTTTTTTTTTACAGATAAAGAAACAGCTCAGATTTGACCACGATCACATAAGTAGGAGTTAAGGAATTGGAACCTACTATGACTGACTCCACGTTAATAAGTCTTTGTAGCCACTTACACTCATATAATAATGGTAAAGACTTTATTTTTTGCTATGCCGTATGGAATGGATCAGCTCAGGGAATGAGGCAGCACATGAAAAATCCTTAAAGTATACACATATGGCAAGAAGCATCAGAAAAAGAAACAGAGAAACAGCAGACAAGCAGAAAAAGTAAAATCTTCCAAAATAAAAAGAATTTAAAATTAAGGAAATAGAAAATAAAATTGGTCATGGTAATAGCTGGTGTTTGAAAAGTACAGTAAGCAGACGCTCAGCAAATCTGAGAAAGAAAAGGAGAGGAAACAGTGTTGGAAACAAGGAGAACCTAGATATGGAGACTTTGAAAAATTAGAAGTGAATTATTGTGTGTAACCTTATACAGGTTGAGTATTCCTTCTCTGAGATGATTGGAACCAGAAGTGTTTCAAATTTCAGATTTTTTTTGGATTTTGCAATATTTGCATATATATAATAGATAACTTGTGGATTAGACTCAGGTCTATACATAAAATCATTTATTTTATATATACCTTACATGCATAGCCTAAAGATAATTTTATGTAGTGTTTTAAATTATTTTGTGCATGAAACAAAGTTTCATTAAGTACGCTTATGTGTAGAATTTTCTACTTGTGGCATCATATCAGCACTCAAAAAGTTTCACATTTTGAAGCATTTAGGATCTTGGATTTTCAGATCTAGGATAATCAACTTTTATAAACAATCTTAAAATTGACTTGGAAAATACAGATTTCAAAAAACTGATTCAAGAGTTGGAAAACTTTAATAAGTTGATAATCATAAAAGAATGTCCTAGGCTGGCATGGTGACTCACCTGTAATCCTAGCACTGAGAGGCCAAAATGGGAGGATTACTTGAGCCCAGGGGTGGAGACAAGCCTGAGCAAGAGCAAGACCCCATCTCTACAAAAAATAGAAAAAAGTTAGCCAGGTATGGTGGCATGTTCCTGTAGTCCCAGCTACTCTGGAGGCTGAGGTAGGAATCCTGGCTAACGTGTCTGACTTTTTCCTATTTATCTTTCTTCTATCTATCAAAACCCCAGGAATTTGAGGTTGCAGTGATCTATGATGATGCCGGTACACCCAAGCCCAGGCAAGAGAGTGAGACTTTGTCTCAAAAAAAAGAAAAAGAAAAAAAAGTGTTCTGAGGTAGTCTGTCTTCCACTAATGTCACCAGGGAGAACATAGAGAAAGATGGAGTGTTTTCCAACTATGAAGCTAACAACTCCTAACAATGCTAATCCTGTTAAAATATATATTACTCATGAATCAACTACATGGTTGTAGGTCTTCAATATGACTTGCTCAGATGGATGTACTGTAATAGTCATCATAGCATTTTGTAAAGATAATTAGAAATTTGAATGTCAGTAAAAGAATAGCTAAATTATGCTACATCTATAATATAAAATATTACACAGTGGTAGGAATGTTGATCTACATACATTAACCAATATGGAAAAGGTAAGACACAGGCAATGATGTACAAAACAGGTGATCTCATTTTTTAGAAATTACTTTATAATTTCTTTTTAAATTTGGTAAAGATCTATACCAAATTGTTGCCTCGGTGATAAATAAAGCAAGAAACAGGGTGTGAAAGAAGACTTTATACTAGCATATGGTTGAAAAAATGTTGTAATCCTTCATAAATAAAAATATAGAAGCCCAGAAGAACTTGTAGTGTTGAATAAGGAAAAAGAAGATAGTTTTAAGGAAGAGTACATAGTCCAGGAGAGGTGAAGAGGCTAAGAAAAGCACAGTGGTTTTTAGCACAGGGTCATTGATGATACATAGAGTAGTTTTAATATAGTTCAGATTCAAAAACTAAGATTGCACAAGATTTCAAGGTAGGTGACTATGGAGGAAGTTTCTCAACTGAAACAACATTCAGAACACAGATGCTGGAGTGGGCATCTCATCATTCCAGGAAATCGGAACCCTTCATGAGTAGGTGGCTATGTTTACAATTACTGAAATTGGCTAACCCTTCATCCCTACTTCAGTTTTTCTAAAGTGGGGTGATAAAGCCAGATATCCCCCATAAACCAACCCTTTTTTTGTTTGAGACAAAGCTGTCACCCTGGATAGAGTGCTGTGACATCACAGCTCACAGCAACCTCCAATTCCTGGGCTCAAGAGAGTCTCTTGCCTCCGCCTCCGAAGTAACTTGGACTACAGGCGCCCGCCACAATGCCCGGCCATTTTTTGGTTGCAGCCATCATTGTTTGGCAGGCCCAGGCTGGATTCGAACCCACCTGCTCAGGTGTACATTGCTGGTGCCTTAGCCCATTGAGCCACAGGCGCCGAGCCAAACCAATCCTTTTCATCTAATTTCAGAGGAGGAAGCCGGGTGCCCAGGCTAAAAAAGGAATAAGTGGGTTTTGGTAACTCAACCCCCTTTTTGTCCATATGCCCTATTCTTTTGTTTCCCAACCATTCTAGCTCTCCCTTTGGTGTCCACCCCAAAATCCTCACTGGGGTATCCCATGGCTTTTTCTTATTTACCTGCTCTTCTCCACCTGCTCAACAAAGTGCTCATTAACTCTAGAAGCTAATCTCATTTAGGATTGGGAAAGAACTTCCACTTCTACAGAAAGTTAAGACTTCTTCACAGGAGCCTCTTGGTTTTCTACCATTTCTACCTCCACAGTTAGATCTTTCCACTTGCAGGCTTGTTAAAAATGCCTCCTAGATGTTCCTGAATATTTTATATAAACCTTTGTTAGGGTTCTTACTTGGTGCTAAACAATATGTAACCTCAGCCATATAGAAGAACATAACTAGAATATATAATTCTCTTTTTAGGCTAAGCTATTACATGAGAAGTTTTTTTTAATTATATATAATTAAGTCTTCATTATTTTTCCCAAAGCTTATATGTTTGGGTAAATAACAAAGATAGTTTTATGTTTCCTATAACATCGAAATTGAAAGTTTTAAATAGGAAATTTATTTTGAAAACCAAAAGGGTACAAAATTAATAAAACCAGGGATGGTTCCATGTGCCTGTAATTCCAGCCTCTCAGAAAGCTGAGACAAGGATAGCTTGAGCCCAGGAGTTCAAAACCATCCTAGGCAATATAGCAAGATCCTGTTTCAAAAGAGAAAAACATAAACTTAATGAAATCTCTAGATTTTAGGAATTACATAATCTTTGTTCTTACAGTCTTCACCTCTCCATTCAAAAGACAATGTTCCATCTTCTATGGCGTTTCCTCGCTGTTTTACAGTGTTAGATTACTAGTTCTGGCTCCCAGCTCTATGTGTTGACTTATTTTGCCATCTTTTGAGGCCAAAAGTTGAAGTTGTTGATTTTTAGATTAGTCACCTAATCTGGCTGTTCATTGGAATTAAACAGGAACTTGTTCAAATTAGAGATGTCCCAGGATAGGAATCAACTACATGTGACTCTCTAGATCTGCCTCTGGCCTCCTACCTCAAAAAATAAGAATTGAACTTTCAATTCCAGTCAGTCTTCCTGTGCCACTGGTACTGCTACACTCCAGCTCTGAAACCTCTCCATCTTGACCCTTTGTCTCCACAGAGCTCCTTTTAACATTTTATATATATGTATATATATATACATGTGCTGATGTCTACTTGTCTCATTCTAACTACAAATTTAATCTCTACAGTTAAATTTCATAACAGCTTTTAATGTTACTTCTCACACAATACCCATTGCACCAGGTGGTAGCACCCAAATGTTCTTGGATCAACAGAAAATATTTCTCAAAATTAATCTTACCACATTTTCTTGACTTTTTTTTTTTTTAAGAGACAGAGTCTCACTTTATCGCTCTCAGTAGAGTGCCATGGCATCACACACAGTTCACAGCAACCTCCAACTCCTGGGCTTAGGCGATTCTCTTGCCTCAGCCTCCCAAGAAGCTGGGACTACAGGCACCCACCACAATGCCCGGCTCTTTTTCTGTTTTGCAGTTCGGCCGAGGCTGGGTTTGAACCCGCCACCTTCGGTATATGGGGCCGGCGCCCTACTCAATGAGCCACAGGCGCCGCCCACATTTTCTTGACTTTTTAAATTTTGGATTACCTATCCCTTAACATTTTACCCCCTTCTCTTGTTCTCCTTTTATTACCTTTCTTTAGTGCTTCTATCTCCCCTTACCCCCGTCAGTCTCTTTATTCCCCAGGGAACTATCCTTTCCTTTTTAACATTGCATGTTAAGCATGTGATAGAAAGCTACAGGTAGTCTCCCCAGAAAAACACAAAACAGTAAGTTCTGCTTGCATTTTTGGATTCAAAGACCTCGGTGATTCTTATGTGGCAGTGTTGATGTACATTTGTTAAGTTCAACTATCACATAATTTGCTTTAAATCTAGAGGACACCAGGGTTTTTTAGGGGGGTAGGGGGTGGGTTGAGACAGAGTCTGACTTTGTCCCCCTCAGTAGAGTGCTGTAAAATCATAGCTCACAGCAACCTCAAACTCTTGGGCTCAAGTGATCCTTCCTCAGCCTCCCAAGTAGCTGGTACTACATGCATGCGCCACAACACTTGGCTATTTTTTAGAGACTGGGGTCTCTCTCTTGCTCAGGCTTCCCTCGAACCTATGAGCTCAAGCAATTCACTCATCTTGGCCTCCCAAAGTGCTAGGATTACAGGCGTGAGCCACCACGCCCATCAACACTATTTTTCTTACTGGACCTTCTGCAGCACATGATGGCTTCTTGAAAAATTTATTCACTAGGCTCGACGCCTGTGGCTCAGCTGGCTAAGGCGCCAGCCACGTACACCTGAGCTGGTGGGTTTGAATTCAGCCCTGGCCCGCCAAACAATGACGGCTGCAACCAAAAAATAGCCAGGCCATGTGGCGGGCACCTGTAGTCCCAGCTACTTAGGAGGTGGAGGCAGGAGACTCGCTTGAGCCCAGGAATTGAAGGTTGCTGTGAGCTGTGATGCCACAGCGCTCCATCCAGGGTGACAGCTTGAGGCTCTGTCTCAAAAAAAAAAAAATTTATTCACTTGATTTTTTAAAACAAAAAGATATTTAGATGCAGATAGGATTTTACTTTTAAAATTTCTAGTGGCTGTCCCAGTCATCAGTGTTATATAGACTTCATAATCTATTCAAAATTACCAAGTATTAGTCATATAAAAACAAATTGCTGAAAACACATGAAGTGTTTGAGGCTTTTGACATTTGCTGTCATTCTCCATAGATAACCCTTACCATCAATACTCCACTAGGAGTGCAGTCCTTCCTTAACCCACCTTCAGGTAGTTTGGTGTGTTTCTATCTGGCATATGTCTTGGGATATCTTTTTTTTTAAATGCAGAAATAGTATGGAATGAAGTGAGACAGCTAGTTTTAAATTCTTTTTTGTAAGAGAGTTGAGACACTCTCCCTTGGTGGAGTACCATGGTGTCTTAGCTCACAGCAACTTCAAACCCTTGGGCTCAAGTGATCTTCTTGCCTCAGCCTCCTGAGGCAACTACAAGTGCCTGCCAAAATGCCCAGCTATTTTTAGAAAAGGTGTCTCTTGCTCAGACTGGTTTCAAACTCCCGAGCTCAGGCAATCACTTTGCCTCCCAGAAAGTGCTAGGATTACAGGCCTGAGCCATAGCACCCAGCCTCAGGTTTGAATTTTTTTTTTTTTTTTTTTTTGAGACAGAGCCTCAAGCTATCACCCTGGATAGAGTGCTGTGGCATCACAGCTCACAAGCAACCTCCAATTCCTGGGCTCAAACGAGTCTCTTGCCTCCGCCTCCCAAGTAGATGGGACTACAGGCGCCGGCCACAAGGCCTGGCCATGTTGGGGTTGCAGCCGTTGTTGTGGTTTGGCGGGCCCCGGCTGGATTCGAACCTGCCAGCTCAGGTGTACATGGCTGGCGCCTTAGCCCACTGAGGCACAGGTGCTGAGCCTCAGGTTTGAATTCTTAATATAATTTTACTTGAGGGGGTGGGTTTTTTTTTAACTTTTTGAGACAGAACCTCAAGCTATTGCCCTAGGTAGAGTGCTATAGCATCATAGCTCATAGCAACCTCCAACTCTTGGGCTCAAGCGAGTCTTCTGCCTCAACCTCCCAAGTAGCTGGGACTACAGGAGCCCATCATAACACCCCACTATTTTTTGGTTGCAGCCATCATTGTTTGGTGGCCCGGGCTGGATTCGAACCTGCCAGCTCAGGTGTTATGTGGCTGGTGCCTAGCCACTTCAGCCACAGGCACTGAGCTGAGGAGGTGGTTTAATTTCTACTATAAACTGGGGGTGCCAGTACCGCAAAAGATGTGAGTATTAGTTAAAATTTATGCTGAAAGTCTGCTATTGCCAACCACATAGTAAATGCTTAATAACCCGCCAGCTCAGGTGTACATGGCTGGCGCCTTAGCCCGTTGAGCCACAGGCGCCGAGCCTAAAACAGGGTTTTTTATATATCCATCTCCAATAAATGGCAGAAAAGATTGTCTCAGAGTGACTGGTCGTAGCAGGCACCATATTCACATTTTAAAGAACAGAGACGAGTAAGACGTTAAGTTAGATTCTAAAGCCATTTAAGAAATAAAGAAATACAAACAGTTTCTTCATCATTCTATTTATTACATGTATGAATATTAACATCTCATGGTATCCATCTAATTCAGTCAAAACCAACAAAGGAAAAAAGGTTAACCATGTTTCAAATGAACATTCTTACAGATTCCCCTGTAACTTAAAATAGAAATATGTTCATCTGCATTAAATCATTTGACAATTTGAAAAATGACTTAAAAAAAAAAAATCACCTTTAGTACTTAAATATATTTGTTAATTGTTTGATGGCATCAGTGTCCAAGTTCAAGAATAAAAGTTGCTTCATTAGATACTTTCCAAAAATGAACATCTGGTTGGTTCTCTATAGCTAGATATATATGTATATATATGCAAATATGTCCTATTTTTTTAAAAATTTTTTCAAATCTGGCTTTTCTATTTGAGAAAAGTCCTGCAGTGCTCTCACAACCCCTTTTTGAAGGATAAAACTAACTTCAGACTTTGCTTCTTTAATCATAGGAAGCTACTCAAAAAAAAAATCTTAACATGGAAGTTGCTGTTCAATTCCATTTTTACCCAATAAAAAGTACAGAAACACTGTCTTTATTTGATGGTGTGCATAAACAGTACACTCCATGGATAGCAAAAATATTTTTTATTTATAATTTACAGTTTCATAAGTGAAAATCTTACATTTTTTACACATACAATTTCATTTTGTTAAATTTGCACACATCTACAGAACTTTCACACAACAAGCACCTG
The DNA here is from genome assembly GCA_963573935.1 of Arctocebus calabarensis. Lineage (NCBI taxonomy): Eukaryota > Metazoa > Chordata > Mammalia > Primates > Lorisidae > Arctocebus > Arctocebus calabarensis. The sequence continues at coordinate 42,770 of CAUYON010100253.1, read as the reverse complement.
AAACTGTGCAGGCAGTAGGAAATGCAAATACTAAAATGTATTTATTAACCAAATGATAGCTGAAGGCCCTGCCTCAGCTAGACAGTTTATATAGATATGTCTATATATACATAAAAAAATTCTTCACCTTCTAGATTCAACAGCAGCTTTTTTAAAAAAAGAAAAACATACCTTTCTCATTTTATTTAGACTGACTCAACTGTATCATTTTCAGTTTTAATTTCAGTGGGTGTTGTTAAGCTTTCCTCTGTACAAGCTGGTGGGGTATCAATTTGTTCCTCCTTAACTTTAGGACTTTCACAAGGTTCCTGCAATTCGTTTTTGACAATGTTCAACATAATGTTCAAAGGGTTTTCAACTGGTGTCTTGCTGGGAGATGGTGTACAATCAAATGAAGATGTCTACAAAATGAAAGGCCTTATAAGTACTGAGGAAAGTTCAAAAGTATCACATTTAATGACATCTGGTTTTATAACCTTGTATAGATAAAGAAACACATACATACCAAATGCAACTGAAATACCTGCTTCCCCACAAACATAGCATAAAGGCAATCAAATAATTCATAAGGTACTCAGCAATGAGCTAGCAGTAACAGCTAAGCTGTGACAGATATACAGCAAAAAAAATGTAGATTAGATATTCTGCTACATTTAATCCCAAATAGATAACCCCTCATATATCCTAGTATTTTGGTCACTATCCTAATTTCAAATATTCTGAGGATATTTTAGGTCCCCACAAACAGCTGGGTGGCAGGGCTCATTCCTGTAATTCTAGCACTCTGGAAAGCCAAGGCTTAAGCTCAAGAGTTTGAGACCAGCCTGAGCAAGAACGAGATTCCATCTCTAAAAATAATTGCCAGACATTGTGACAGGCACCTGGGGTCCCAGCTAGTCAGAAAAGGCAGAGGCAAGAGGATTGCTTGAGCCCTAAAGTTTGAGGTTGCTATAAGCTATGACACCATAGGCATTCTATCAAAGTTAACAAAGTGAGACTCAAATCAGAAAAAAAAAAAGACTCCACAAACCATCCTACTAACTGTAGTAGGGTTTTGGAGGAAGGGGTTTTGGGCGGGGCTGGTGCCCTAACTCCTTGAGCCACAGGCGCTACCCTAAACTCTAGTCTTGATAATCTGAACATACCTTCTAAACTGCCTCCTGAACTCAGTTTTAAAGTTAACTTATTCCATTCTTTGGTTTAAAAAATAGTCATGTTACAACAAATGCAACAATTTGAATTTTTAAGGCCAGGAAACAGACTGTGTCTTTTTTAATTTTACATGTGAGCATTTAAAAATTATACCTATATTAAATGGCTAAATCTGTTTTAATTTTCTTTCTTGAAGAGGCAAGGAGAGAACAGGAGCCTGCAGATCCCTGGCAGGCTGCGTCCCCAAGCCCAGATAGCTAAATATAAGAAAAATATAGCAGTAAATGCTACAAATGCTACCCATAGCTCTAGAAACCTATTTCCATGAATGATCTTTCTCATCTTCAGTTTTATTTCCCTGGGCCTAGGGGTCTACTAAAAAACATCAAAATTAAAGTGAATAAAATTGAAGGAGTGATACAAAAATTTCAGAGTTTAAATTGTTTGTATATTACAAAAAATGGTATGTTGATATATATCAAATCCTATCAGTCTAGCACCAGTATTTAGTGAACCTAAATGCTACATCAGTACATTAAAAACAGCTCAACATATTAACAATTATCAAAATAACAAAATTTCTCTTATGCAAAAAATAACTGAAAGGCAAAGGTTATTAATGAGAACAAACACAATCACCAAAAACTTACATTTTGATAATCTTCATAACATGATGGATGATAAATCTGAAGCAAAAAGGAAAAAAAAAACGTAAATACAGGCACATTCATTTCTAATAGGCTCTGATAAGATTTTTCTTTTAAATTTCAACCAAAAGATAGCTGTCTTTGGAAAGGTGACAAAAATCATTTGGTCCACAAAAATGAGTAAAGCCATAATTTTCATTGTCACCCAGAAATCTAAAATACTGATTTATCTTTAAACTTGGTTGGCACAACATGGTTCGTTTTCAAGACAGTATAGTTTTGATGATGAAACAAATTTGCAATCAAAATAGTGTGGTTAGGCAGAACTAACTAAATTCAGAAGACTAGTCCTGGGTCTAGCATTAACTAATTATGTAACGTCCTGTGTAAAGTAAGTATAGAACCAGATCCTTGTAAAGATTCCTTACGATTCTAAGGTCCCATACCTTTTTAAGGCCAAAAAATAAGAACCTCCTTCTTCCAAAGTAATGAGCTAACCACACAAAAATATATTACTCTTAATACTTCCTTATAAAAGCTGAAAATTACCTTTCCATCTACTCTAATAGCATTTTTTAAATGCCATTCCTCCTCTTCTTCATCCCAGTATTGTTCAAATTGTTCTTGACAGATTTCACAACTCTAAAAGACAATCATATAAAATAAAATTTATATAATACATCGAAACCCATTAAAGTAAAAATATATAAACATTTAATTAAGTGGAAGTAAATTAAGAGTGTTAAGATTCAAGTAATGTCCAATATAAAATACAGATAGAAAATAAGTTTCAAGGATTCTGTCTTCCAGGTAATAATAATAATTATACATATCACTGCTATTGGTCACTGTTATTTTCTACATTAGTTAAAAAACTCAAAGCCAGATTCCAAGAGTAAACTTCAAGGAGACCTTGCAAGAAACCTTATTGTTAAAAAAAGGGATCTAAATAAAGTGATACATTTACCACTCCAGAAGTGTTCCTGACTTAAAGGAAGCGAGGGATACTCCCAAATAAATAAAATTTAAACATTCTTCTCTTACCTCAACTGCTCCAGCTGGTCCAGCAGGTACACTTTGGAACTCCTTCTCCTTAGCAGCCTCCTGAGTTTTGAGCACAACTTCCTCATGTACTTTTTCAAAAAACTGACTCTTTGCACGTTCTTCCAGATCAGCTATTTCCTCAAATTCTATCCAATCCTTACAAGAAATTGATTTAAATATAGTATTTCCATTTATTTCTAAACTTTTACAGAATGTCTCCAACCTAATGCCATTTAAAGGTAAGCATACATTCTGTTGCAATATGCACTGTCATTTAAAATTACACTTTCTCTTTGACCCCACTAGATAACATATAGCAACTAATGAACAATGTAAAATTTTTTTTTTTTGTGAGACAGAGCCTCAAGCTGTCACCCTGGATAAGAGTGCTGTGGCATCACAGCTCACAACAACCTCCAGTTCCTGGGCTCAAGCGAGTCTCCTGCCTCTGCCTCCCAAGTAGCTGGGACTACAGGTGCCCACCACAACGCCCGGCCATTTTTTGGTTGCAGCCGTCATTGTTTGGCGGGCCCAGGCTGGATTCAAACCTGCCAGCTCAGGTGTACGTGGCTGGCGCCTTAGCCGGTTGAGCCGCAGGCGCCGAGCCAAAATTTTTTTTTTTTTTTTTGAGACAGAACCTCAAGCTGTCCCCGAGTAGAGTGCTGTAGCATTATAGCTCACAGCTACCTCCAACTCCTGGGCTGAAGCTATTGTCCTGCCTCCGCCTCCCAAGTAGCTGGGATTATAGGCACCTGCCACAACACCCGGCTATTTTTTGGTTGCAACCGGCATTGTTGTTTGGCGGGTCCAGCCTGGATTCGAACCCGCCAGCTCAGGTGTATGTGGCTGGCGCCTTAGCCGCTTGAGCCACGGGCGCCAAGCCAACAATTAAGATCTTAATGTTAATTTTCATCATCTCTAGAGTTACAACTACTAATTAGTACAACTTTTTGCAAAATAAAATAATTCAGTCATGAAATCTTGGAATTTTAAAGCTAGAACAAGCTTGTGCAGTACTCTGATCTCAACAAAAAATATACTTGCTGTCCCAAATTCCTTTTTTAAAAACCTATTATTTTCCAGGGCCCAAATTTTTTTCAGAAAAATTTACATGGTAGCTTTCAGGAATTACTTACACTAATAAACTTTTAGAATAATATAAATTAGGCCTAAAATACAGTACAGAGGCATATGGATTACTTACTGTTAAACTGTAGTACCAACGTCTATGAGTGACTTTTCTGCTAACATCTTTCTCTGTTCTATTTTGCCGATAATGCCAGTCCAAGTGATCTGCATATACGTCTGTCTGTGATGTTGTAAACCTCATTCCACAAGAGTAACACTGAATACCAGTATACAGTCGATTTATAACACTATCATAGCGTCTATTTTGAAAAAAGAAATAACCTTTAGTGTTGATAACATAACATGAATTAGAGCCCTTTAAAGAAGCCAATTACAAATATTTTCCATTTTCCATATTTTATGAAACCAAGAGCTAGCTGAAACAGTCAGTAGTCAAAGATCAATATTAATATTGTGTCACTGACTCTTTATCTTTTGTTGACTTTTTGAACATGGAGCTTATCTTCTTATTGATAGGCTTAACCCACTTATTTCCTTTTAGCTAAAAATGGAATGATCCTATGCTAGCTAACAAGGCAACAGTTGGCCTAGTCTTAGCTTGGGGTCAATATTGAGATGGAAATTTCTTTTACCTTTCTAGATCTTTGGAGTTTTGAATAATTCAACTCCTCTAGTTTGGTCTAAAAAACAGTTTTTAAGAAAAAGGTATGTTAGATAATAATATTAATAACATGGATAACTAAAAGGAAAAATTAAAAGACACTGGGAAACTGTGGTCAGCAATAATCAGTTTCTTAAAATTCTGTGCTTCCTATTTAGGAAGAAAGAAGCATACTGACCAAGTAAGTAAATAAAGAGCTGCTATTAACACCAAGGGAGAAAAAAATAGAATAAAGCAAAGTATAGAACACTGATACTTTGCATTAAAGCAAACTAGTCACGTATCAATACTGAATAATGATTTAATAGTTTTATAACTATATGGGTTAGTAGAACATTGAGATCTAACCTGTCATTTTTAGAAAGTCAAAAGATTTTATGTACACATAATAAATCAAAAAGCAGAAAAATAATGCATATTTGAAGAAATAAAGAGATAAATGCCAGAAAATAATGAATTTTTTAAAAATGGTTGCCTATGGGGGACAGTTGGGTGAAGAGTAGTAGCAGAAGAAAGAGACACCACCTATGATTAAGTCTTTAACTATATGCAATTATTACGAAAAAAGAATACTGGGCGGCGCCTGTGGCTCATCGAGTAGGGCACCGGCCCCATATACTGAAGGTGGCAGGTTCAAACCTGGCCTCGGCCAAACTGCAAAACAGAAAAATAGCTGGGGCGTTATGGCGGGTGCCTGTATTCCTAGCTACTTGGGAGGCTGAGGCAAGAGAATCACTTAAGACCAGGAGTTGGAGGTTGCTGTGAGCTATGTGACGCCACGGCACTTTACCAAGGGCGATAAAGTAAGAATCTTACTATACCAAAAAAAAAAAAAAAAAAAGAATATTGATTTTAAGAGAGTGAAACTCATGTGTTTTTTAATAAAATATTCACAAGGATATAATGAATCCATATATTAGAAAACAGCTTTAAAACTATTTTTAGATAAGTAATATAAGCAATACAGGCCAGGTGCAATGGCTCATGCCCATAATCCTATCACTCGAAGAGGATCACGTCAAGCCAGGAGTGTGAGACCAGCCTGCCCAAGAGTGAGACCCTGTCTATTCCAAAAACAGAAAAACTAGCAGGGTGTGATAGTGCAAGCCTATAATCCCCACGTCCCAGGAGGCTGAGGCAGGGTATCACTTGAGCCCAGGTGTTTGAGGTTGTAGGGAGCTATGATGATACTACTACATTCTACCTACCCCTAAAGCAACAGAGTAAAAACCTTGTCAAACATCAAACAACATTTTTTTTTGTCAAGTGGAATATAAAAGTCTCATTTCTAAACCTCGAACGTATAAGAATAGCAAAATAGAAAAAATGATGTTAAAAATGAAAATACAGAGCAACATATGAACAAATTATCAATACCTGGTACTTAAATTCCCTATATTTTCTGTACCAACCACACATATAAAAATGAAAATTTGGTTGCCTTAATGTACACTGCTATGATTTAATAAAAAATAAAATGAAATGAAAATTCAGGGATGGACTTTTGGCCTAAGTATTTGTGCAACATACATATTTTAAAAGGAAGTTTAAAAATAGGCTACCCAAAGATTATGTTATATATATGTTTTACTACATTAAAAAAAAAGACACCAGGCGCAGTGGCTCACACCTGTAATCCTAGCACTCTGGGAGGCCGAAGTGGGTGGATTGCTTGAGCTCAGGTGTTCAAGAACAACCTGAGCAAAAGCGAGACTCCCATCTCTACTAAAACTAGAAAAATTGAGGCAAGAGGATCACTTGAGCCCAAGAGTTGAAGGTTGCTTTTGAGCTATGACACCATGGCACTCTACCCAGGGGGACAGCTTGAGACTGTCTCACACACACACAAAAAAGAGAATAAAATGAAATAGCACTAATAGTGCCAATATCCACTGTTATTAAAATGAGATTACATACTGTTTCAATTCTTCAATTGTAAAATTAGTAAGATCTGGAACATCTTGATCTTCATTTTGATCATCATCTTCTTCAAGGGGAGGCTGAGCAGCAAGTTCATTTACTTCTTCAATTGAGAAGAGAGACATACAAATTTCTCAATACCATTGTCCATGTACTCTTCATAGAGGATCAGTATAGTATTATAAGCATATAAAAAAGTCTACCTAGTCTATTTAGGGCTTCTAATCTGAAGTTTATTTGCTAAAGAACCTAATATAATTTTATATTTTGATATGTGATGTTGTTAGGTCTGATCTCTTAAAAGTCAATCTTCATGGAAGTTTTTTTAACAATATTCAAATTATTTGCAAAAGTTAAATCAATATCCAGTAACTATAAACAATAATGTTCATTAACTGAAACAAATGCTCACTATAAGAGTTAACAGTTCAATCTTAGAAAATTTGAGAAAATTTGAAAGAATTTCTTTATAAACCACTTTTAAAAATAAAGAGTATATCTAAGAATTTGATTATTCTAAGGACCTTTATCACAAAATCATTATATCACACTATACATCTCTAAAATTCAATGAAACTTTGTGTACATAAAGTGTAAGATCATACTTACGTGTTGTGACTGAATCAGGCTGAGACAATTTGAGAATTCCTGTTTTTAGCAGTTTTGAAAATAATTCATTTACATCCACCTGACTGAGATGATTATCAGGATATGCCTTAGGAAGGGCTCCTTTAAAGAAAATAACACTCTTAAAGTAAAAGTAGAACTTTTTTGGCGGGGGCGGGACAGAGCCTCACTTTGTCACCCCTGGTATAGTAGTACCATGGCCTCATAGCTCATAGTAACCTCAGATTCTTGGGCTCAAGAGATCCTCTTGCCTCAGCCTCCCAAGTACCTGGACTACAGGTGCCTGCCACAATCCCCGGCTATTTTTTTTTTTTTTTTAAAGAGACAGGGTCTCACTCTAGCTCAGGCTGGTGTGGAACTTGAAAGCTTGGGCAATCCACCCACCTCGGCCTCCCGGAATGCTGGGATTACAGGCGTAAGCCACCACATAGGGCATAAAAGTAAAACTAAAAGTAATAACTTACACTGAGCATTTTTCAAAGTTTTCCTCAAGATGTGTCCTACCAAAGTAACTTTAACATAATCTTACTAGTAATGGGTTTAATTATTTCATTAGGTCAACAAATTATTACCACCTGAAAATATATTCTAGGGCAAATGTTGAAAACTAACCTGAAAACAGTGATACTTTATGTAACTATGAGTACACCTGCCCTTGTGACCTTTACTGAATTGTATTACCCTTGCCAAGAAGCTCAGGCTTACTAAAGTTTCAATAACTTGAAAAGGACAAGCATTAACAATCTCATTATGGTAAGTGAGGAATCTTCTTTGGTGAGGAAACATTCCAATTCCACATTTTGCTAAGCACTATAAAAACAATATTTTAATGTATTTAAAAGTCACTATAATGTACCTCAAAAAGTCCCTCTTAATGGCAGAAATTCAATTAACACCCACAATACACATAATCCCTAACCTCAATCACTTTACATTCTGAATTTTTTACAGTGCCTAACACATACAATAGCCTAATTAATGTCTGTTCAAATTAAATGTCTGAATGCATAAATGAATAAATCAACTTCAATAGATAATTACATTGGCCATTTCAGACACTACTCTTAACATTTACATTCTATTAGAATTTGCTGCTTATATATCTAAGAGATATAATCAGCTATTCATATGTCTTACACAGTATTTATTCAACCAAAAACAATAAAATAAAAATCAATAGATCTGCTACACTATAAAGCTCTTTGAAGGATAATCTTATTAAATTCATCCTCACACAACGCCTAGCATACAGTAAATGATCAATGTAGGTATGAAAGAATAAATGAACATGACTATATTTATTATTGGGAAAAAGACGATTTTACTTTCAAATGAAAGAACCTTGAAGAGAGAAGCTGAATATAGCATACTGTTTATACTTCTCATAAGTAGAACTTCAATCCAAGGAAATAAGGAATAAGATGTGATTTTTTCTATGACACTACAATGCTATATACATACACACACACACACACACACACACACACACATATATATACACATATGTGTGTGTATTATGTGTATATACCCAAGGTTGTAAATGGAAAAATAAAATCTATAGTTTTTATAGATTTTATACTCTGTCTCACACCACTAACCTTAGTATGGCAAATCCTCTACTCAACAAAAAAAAACTGAGTTCTAAAGGAAAATATGAACTATCTCTCATTTGATTCTCTTAGAATCAAAAAATCCCTGGCTAATACTGATACTACCATATCCTGTTTACAGAGGAAGAAACTGAATCACAGGGAGGATACTCCCTTAAACCACGCCCCCTGTTGAGTGACAGCATAAAATTCCAACCCTGGCTTGGTGCCTGTGGCTCAGCAGGCTAAGGCGCCAGCCACGTACATCTGAGCTGGCGGGTTTGAATCCAGCCCTGGCCCGCCAAACAACAATGACGCTGCAACTAAAAAATGGCCGGGTGTTGTGGCGGGCACCTGTAGTCCCAGCTACTTGGGAGGAAGAGGCAGGAGACTCGCTTGGGCCCAGGAATTAGAGGTTGCTGTGAGCTGTGATGCCACAGCACTCTATCCAGGTTGACAGCTTGAGGATCTGTCTCAAAAAGAAAAAAAAAAAGATTCCAACCCTGGTCTTCTGGGCTTTAGATCCCAAATTCTTCCCTTTTCATTACAGTGATAACAAAAAAATCTAACAAATACTAATTGATCCTAATTGTCCGTCTAGAAATTAAAAGTAAAAAGCTTTCAAATTGAATAAATTTCTTGAAATAACACAATTTAAAAACTAATGCATAAAAGAGAGCTTTGCTAGGACTCATCTAAACTTTCTAAGTTTTGGAAAACTTCCAAAATTTGTAAACTGAATAACTGAATGCTATACAAAGCACATGTCTGAAAATGGCTTTTTTAATAATTCAGAAATTTAAGAAAGTAGCACTACTATTTGGTTAGGCTAGTTCTCAATATATAAACTTTATAGTTATGTAACAAATTACCATAATTTACATACTTTCCATTTACCAAATAATAAAACTAAAGTTCATTTTTTTTTTTTTTTTTGAGACAGAGCCTCAAGCTGTCACCCTGGATAGAGTGCCATGGCATCACAGCTCACAGCAACCTCCAATTCTTGGGCTCAAGCGAGTATCTTGCCTCTGCCTCCCAAGTAGCTGGGACTACAGGCACCCGCCACAAAGCCCGGCCATTTTTTGGTTGTAGCCATCATTGTTGTTTGGCAGGCCCAGGCTGGATTCGAACCCACCAGCTTAGGTGTATGTGGCTGGCACCTTAGCCCGTTGAGCCACAGGCGCCGAGCCCTAAAGTTCATTTCTAAAGCTCTTACATCCAGTATTATTAGTTACATCTCACCCTGTAGTAACAAAGATGCTCATCAGATGACCTGGCTAGGAAATCAGTTTTTTTCTGAGTACCAATAAAAAAACATTCAAATGAATCCACTTTGTAAGGCAGTGTTCCCCAGTATTCACTTAATAAATGTTTACTGTGTCATAACATACACATACAAAACATAATCTCAAAATATCAAATAACTGAGATTTCTGACGTATGTCATTTATTGCATTCTACAGCAGCAACACACATCACATGTACCACCCTACCTCCCAGCTTCCACCCAGTAGGTTTCCTTCCCTTTCTTTTGGTCTACAAGTCCTGCTAATCATCTCTAGCAATAAAGAGGGCTAATGTAAATACACATCAGCAACAATGTAAATGAACTTAAAATAGGAATAAAAACATTTTAGCCAAATTAAAGTTCTCTAAAGTACATCCTCTAAAAACTATCATTTTCTAAAATTGACAAAGTTAGCTATTCAACAAAACAGTAATTGTCTTTTGAAAAACAATGTTCAGAAAGTGCTTACCTGAAGGATTCTGAACAAATGCTCCAGGATTTTGTGGATGAACTGGTAAAAATTGTTGTCCTTGGCCAAAAGCCACTGGCTGACCAACACCTGTCAGAACCTTTAAGATAAACCTTGATTTTAAAAATGTCCTTTCCCTAAGTAAACCTTTAACATTCTAATCACATAAAAATATTCATAGATACCGCAACACCTGGCTGATAAAATAATAAAGATTTAGAAAGGTAATGGGGCTAAGGCAATGTGACCTCTATACAATCACAGGGGCTAATTAGCAACAAAGCTGAGGCCAGAATCCCTGACACTTGAACCTCTTTTCCACAGGTATCAAAATTATTGCTTTAATTAGCAATCTGAACTCAAAGTGATTATCTTGCTTGTCCATCATTATTGAATACAGATATGGCTGGATTACAAAGGAGACTGTAAAAGATGTCAAAGGGAATGTTAAAAAATAAAATAGTCATGAAGCAAGAACTGTTCTAGTATACAAATAATAGTATTTGTAGTCCAGAGGGAGGCATGACTTCTCTATTTTGTTGCTATTTAAATATCCATTTATAAGTCTTGTTCAGTATCCATGTGAATTTCTAGTGTTCTATATACATAATTCTGTATAAAGTGTAAGTAAAGTCCCATTCTAGAATATGTGTCAATAACAACATCATTTCTTTCAAGGACATACAACAGAGTAAATCTAACTAGTCAAGGCAACTTTTTTTTTCCAATCATTGAATATGAACAGAAGACTATTTTCTATCAATAATGCTCATAATGTGCTTTAAAAAGCACTTATTTTATATTATCTTCCACATAATCTTACTATATCATAAATTTGTCCTATTAAGAAAGTATCAAAAGCTAATTAAAAAAGAAAAATGTAAGCTTAGCCCAGGTAAATTCCAGCAGACATGCAAACATAGAAATTCTAAATGAACTAAATGAGTTAATCACAAATTGTATGAACATCCCTTTAAAGTTATTTCAATATGAATTTTAAAATGTATGCTGAACAAATGCAAAAACAAAAACGCCAATGGTTAACTATACACATTTAGGTAAATAGACTGTACTTGGAAGGTGAGTAGCAAGTTTGACATTATTAGTTGACATTATTAGTATCAAACTAATGATGTGTTTGGAGTGACTGAAAAGGGTATAAAAAGTAGGGAGAAGACAAAAAAAAAAAAAACTGCAGATTATAAAAGCATCGACAATTTGATTTTCTTATTTAACTCAGGCTAAAGGTCAAAGAACAGTCTAAATAATCAGCTCTGGGTCTACTTTAAAATGTATCAGATCTCAATAGTTCTAAAATGTACCAGAGACCTATGAAACACAACTCTACAATGGTTGACCAGCTTTGGTAAAGCAAAAATAAAAATGGGGATTAAGGAAGATGACTGAAATATTCTGTATCCTAAAAGAGCTAAAACTAGTTTTGGATTTAAGTTTCAAATTTCATCCCCAAAAGATTCTCATCCTATTTCCCTAGAAAGTGAGGTTTTAGAGTACATTAAAAAATTCTTTCCAGGGCGGCTCCTGTGGCTCCATTGAAGGTGGCGGGTTCAAACCCGGCGTTGGCAGAACTGCAAAACAGAAAAATAGCCAGGCATTGTGGCATGTTCCGATAGTCCCAGCTACTCAAGAGGCTGAGTGAGGCAAAAGAATCACCTAAGCCCAAGAGTTGGAGGTTGCTGTGAGCTGTGTGACGCCATAGCACTCTACCAAAAATTCTTTCCAATCTATACAGTAAACTAGGTTCTGAAAACTTTTAAAAACATTAAAAAATAATTAATTTAGCTGGATTCAACTACAACAAACTTACCTGTTGAGGTGCCTGAATGTTTCCTACTGTTATTGGAGCAGGTAAATTGCCAAAGTTTCCAAATTGAGAACTCTGAAGATTTTTTTCTTCAAAGTAGTGTCCAGAAGCTCTGTTCAGGGGACTTGAAAAACTCTGGTGTCCAGGACCATGTGGTCCATTAAAATTTGGTCCTTGAGGTGAATCAAACATTTGTTCATGTCTTTGGAACTGTATTCCTTGGGACGGGGCATTAAAAGCATTGCCAGGTGGATCATTATATGGACCAGTCTGATTGAAAGATACTGCTTCAAGTCTTTGTGAAGGATGATTGTCAAATCTTGTGCCTTGAAGACCAAGAGGAATATCAAACCTTGACGCTTGCTGGTGTTGTGGACCATCAAATCTTTGAGGTACACCATCAAATCTTGGTTGAACCTGCTGTCCAGGTGGCCCATCAAATCTCTGTGGGCCTGGCTGACCAGGAGTTCTTTCAAATCTAGGGCCTGGCTGACCATGTAATCCATCAAATCTTGGCAAGAGTGATGGCTGGCCTGGCTGTCCATCAAACCTTAAAGCATGACAACCTTCAAACCTTGGACCACCCTGACCCAGAGGCCCTTCAATTCTCAGACCACTTCCTGGTACAGAAGGACCCTCAAACCTCATTCCACCTCCTTGTTGGACTAAAGGTCCTTCAAACCTGATCCCAACCCCTGGTTGACCATGTGGACCCTCAAACCTAAGGTTCCCACCAAGTTGATTATGTTGTCCTTCAAATCTCAGACCAGCTACTGACTGACCATGGGGGCCCTCGAACCTCATTCCAACTCCTTGCTGTAGCAAAGGGCCCTCAAATCTGATCCCTCCTCCTGGCTGACCATGAGGTCCATCAAACCTAATTGCAGCCCCTGATGGACCATGACCTCCCTCAAATCTAAGTCCACCTACAGGCTGACCTCGGGGATTATCAAATCTAAGTCCACCCACAGGCTGACCATGAGGTCCTTCAAACCTTAGACTACCTACAGGTTGACCACGATGTCCCTCAAACCTGAGACCACCCACAGGCTGGCCGCCTGGTCCTTCAAATCGCAAACCACCTGCAGATCCCTCAAACCTCAGACCAGGGGAACCTTCAAACCGAAAACCACCTCCTCCTGCTTGACCAATTGGCCCCTCAAACCGAAGAGGAGTCCCTATTGGTCCTGGAGGACCTTCAAATCTCAAAGGGCACCCACCTCCTAGCTGACCTTGTGGTCCTTCAAATCTCAAAGGGCCTCCTCCCCCCATTTGTCCTGGTGACCCATCAAACCGAAGAGAACCTGGTGTGGGAGGTCCATCAATTCTAGGGCTTAATTTATTAGGTCCTTCAAAAATCATCTTGGTTGGGCCATCTCTCGTTACTGATGGCCTAGTAGGTCCATCATATAACGGTCTGTCTTCAGCTAAAGCCGTAAGTCGCTGATTTGTATCTAGACCGGCAAATCTTGCTGGACTATCTACAAAAGGTTTATCTGAATCTTCATATCGAGGTCGCTTAAGTGGAAATCGATCATTGAATGGCGATCTCTGCTCTTCTCGCACACCTTTTAAGAAAAAAGAATTATTTTCACTAAATCCAAATTTATATTAAATTATCTCAAAATCGTTTCTATATTCACATAAATGTTTATCCAAAGATAGACATAACAACCTCACTATATTAGAGGGGCAGGAAGAGACAGACAACATCAAGCAGCAGACATTTGATATCCTCTAGCATCAGACAAACCTGAGTGAAAGGAAAAAAAACCCAATCCTCTCAACTTACTATTTGACCTTGAGAGCTACTACTGAGTTAACCTCTCTAGTTTTATTTCCTATCTGTAAAATGTGATAATATATTTCACTGGGTTGTTGTAAGAATGAAATCAAATTACATATAAAAGAACCTAGTGAAGTACCTGACACACAACTGGCCTTAAAACGTATTAGTTCCCTTCCCTTCCGTTTCCTTAGGTGGAAAAAAACATAAAATAGATGGGAAAAAAAACAAGTAGCCTGAACACTCATAAAAATCCATCCCCACTTAGCTTGTTCATTTTCCCTTCACTGCTCTGTGATTCAATAGGCATAATCTGATTTAACTTTTTCTACCTTTAGCAGAGACTTGCTCGTCATGTCTTCTCCGGCCCTCATGGGGTGAAAGATTCTCAGCATAAGTACGACTCCCAGATATAGGAGAAAGACGTCTTGCTCTTTCACTAAATTGTTCTTTTCTGTCAAACTGTGCTCCACTATTCCTACTTGCATGTTTACTTTTGGATGGCTCACATTCTATTCCAGACAACAAGGCATCAGTCAAAGGGTAGTCAAAAATATCAGGATCTAAGAGATCAAGTCTTGGAAATGAATGCTGAACCTGTGTCCTTTTCAGTTTTGCTTTATGTTCATAGTAGGTTAATTCAGCATCAGATAAGAGAGGTTTCTTTTTTAATCCACCTTTATTTTCTTCTGTAGGACTATCCCGTACATTGCATCTATGTTTACCTTCTTGATACTGAAATATCTGTCGAATTTGATGCACAACAACAAGGAAGTCTTCCTGTGAAATTTCACCAGATGCTAAACGTTCACTCGTCTGCACAGGAATGACAAAAGGAAATTAAACATTTTAATTTTAATAAAAAGTAATTTTTTTTTAAACTAAGACTAAAGAGAATAATGACTACATAGGACTAATCATAATAACTACCTTTTGAAGCAATTCTCTTTTGCTTGCAAGAGTCAACTCTTTAGGAATCTGAAGATTGGCATCTACACTTAATCGATGCTGCTGCTGCTTTGGGGCTCGAGGTGACAAAATTCCTTTAGTGCTTGACCAGCTGTCCCTATGCCTTAGATGAGGAGATTTACTATGTTCATCACTCTGTTGTAAGCTGAAATCATAAAAGCAGTGTCAGTTAAAAATGTTTTTTAAAGAACACTCGGCATGATATTTAAGGATTCTTTTCAAAAGATATGGTTAAAATGGATATATGTAATGAGAAAAGAAATTAAATGTTAAAAGCACAAAACATGAAATCAGGAAACATATAAATTCCGATTCTTGCATGTCCCGGGTTACACCTTAGGTAGATTATCTAATCTTACTAAACTTCTGTTTCCTTCTCTGTAAAATACGAATAACAACAGTATTTAATCCACAAGAATGGAAAAACAAGGTACTATTAAACATGTCCCAATTTTTAAATTAGCAGTTATTTTTAAAATATTATTCTACTAACCAAAAATATCATCATACCTTTTATTTTCTTCCCAACCAGATTTCCATCGTTTGGTAGACTTGGAACTTGGCCAATTTTCTACATTCTCCTTTGGTTCATTGCCTGACTTTGTAGAATGCTGGTTTATAGTTTCTTGTGGTCGTTCCTCTTCAGACTTTTTCATTCGCCTTGGATCTCGAATATCCTGTTTAGTACTTCTCTTAGCATTTCTGTCTTCCCTGGAAGGTGGTATGAACTCCTCCATATGTGACTGTTTAATTCCTGATTGGCGAATCTTTCCAGCTTTGGGTGTTGAAGTTGGAGACATACTCCTTTGCCTTCTTTTAGGTGACCGTCTATCCCTTCTCTTTGGGGAATGTATAATTGGTGACCGAGACTTGGGTGATCGAGATCTTGATCGCTTTCTAGTACTTGATCTCCCTGGTTTTGTCCCCAGTTTTTCTGATTCTTCCGTTACTATATCCTGTTTTTGTACAATGCCATTTATGATTTTATTTCTACTTCCAACCAGTCTGTGTTCAGAGGATTTCATGTGCTCATCTTTATCCTTTTTTTCTGCAGTTTTTCTCTTCTCTTTTATATCATCATCTTTGCCATCAGTCTTATCCTGAAGATGTTTTTTTAATCTTGGATCTCTCTTGTTCATATCAGACAACCTCATACTTTCAGATTCTTGATTTTTCAAGTCTTTTGAGTGAGATAATTTGTTTTTCAGAGGTGATGGTGATTTAGATTTAGATTTAGATTTAGAATCTAATTGGTCAAGTTCTTTCTTGGTTATTTTTTCACCTGATTTACTTTTTTCTTGCTTGGATGAATTCAGTTTTTCAGAGGGTACAGTTTTACTTGTCTTAATATCAGATTGGTTCAATGTGTTCATTAAGAATTCTTTCCTGTGACTTTGATCTTTTCCATGAGAATGTTGGCTTATCCTATTAAGACGAGGATCCCGGTTAGTCCCTTTCAACTCCTGAATTTGTAAGGATGGACCTGGACGTGTTTTCTCAGGCTGCACAGGAACTTGATGGGGAGCTTTAACTGCCATAGGAGGAATCTGTGAAACATGTAATTTGGAAGGTGCAGATCCAGGACCTAAGTTGGATGTCTCCTGCTGAACACTAAGAGAAACTGCCTGAAATAGAAATAAATATTTATGTTAATACAATGAAACATGCAGATTATTTATCAAGAAACTATAAACAAATGAAGAATATAATGCTTTATCCAATAAATCTATTTACTCAATGTGGTATTTACACTGTATATTTCTAATACATAAATTGAAATTATAATGAAGAGAAAGTCCAGTATTTCTTACTAGTCCTTTACATTGAAATTTTATAATCTCCAAATAGAATGGAAAAAAAAAAATTCCGTCTTCCTAATTAATCAGGATTCTGAGCCAGACTACTCCAAGGAAATTGCTAAATCACTACACTCCAGCTGCGCTAAAGTCAGAGAGTCCTTACAGCTAAATAAATTCGAAGTAACAAAATTTAGTTTCTCCCAAAACGGTACTGTTAATGAACTTATAAAATTCTGCCTTCCTGTAGTTCTTCTCTCTCAAACTCAGAAGCTAAGTAAGATACTTAGTTTAAGGTTATTCATGCATAGAGATTTATAAAATCTTCCTGGACTCCTTAATTTTGTAATGCCTTTGCAGACTTGGAAGCCTGATCTCTGTTCATAAAGCATAAGCTCATAAATCAAAAGTTATGTAATCAAAATATTTCTGATCGTATATGAAGCACATTCTGCCCTATGATTGTACCAATGTACACAATTATGATTTAATAAAATTATTTTTAAAAAAAGTTATGCAAAATATTTACAACATACCTACCATATTGAAACTGAAATATTAAGTCCATATAATCTAATGGCTTAACAAGTTAAGGTGCTACCTTATAATATAGCAATCTAACTGAATAATTATTGGAAGAAACAGACTACAAGTTTTCAATCAAGTGAATTTTACAGTAAGGCTATAAAAATATGGTCTAACATACTTTCATTTTCAAATAAAGTGGAAAAAGTATGTATTGTTAATAAAAGTAACATGTCAATACAATCCAAACACAAAATAATTGCTTTCCTATTGTAAGTTTAAAGTATTTAAAATACAATCTCCCCCACTTACCAGTTGTGCCTTAGCTTGCTCTAGCTCCAGCTCAAGCTTTTTCTGCTGAAGTTCTAACAACTGTTTTTGCTTTGCCAGCAACTGTTGCCGTATTAGTTGTTCTTGGGTAAGATTCTTTTGTATATCTGGAACAATTGTAGTAGTAGAAATGCTAGGGGAACTGACCACTGTGCCAGGTGTCGAAGGCTCCTCAGGCTGTAAGAAAAAATAATTTTTAAGAAAAAGGTATCATAGCCAAAAAGGAAGCTGAGGGGTAACTAAAAGTTATCAATTTAACTCTTAATGCTGTCTGTATTCTTAATTATAACAGAAAACTTATCAGGAATTTAAAACCCAAAATAAATGTTATATATAATCCGTAAATAAGTCAATATATTTTTAAGAATCTTAAGTATATAATACTATTCTTTTTTCAAATTGAAGTTATTTGGCACAGGGTATTCCATTTTTGCTTTCTGGCAAGAGTTTCACAGAATTCAAAATCTGATAGTCATTATATACCATTCATGTCAAAACTTACCGATTTATTTAAAAATTTAGGATTCACATGGATGCTAGATGTATTCACATTGGGGGGCAGAGGTTTAATAGGCCAAGCAGGATCTAATGAATTGACTCTGACATCCAGGGCATAAAGTTTCTTCAAAGGGAATATTTCATCCCATGTGGAACGTAACTTAAATAAACTTTTTCTAGTGTTTTCATCCACCTAGAAGAACAGAACAATTCTGTGGCTTGTTAAGTTACTATAGAATGTTTTGTATATTAAGTATAATAATTATTTAAATTCCTCCTCTTTATATAGAACATAAGAATAACTATACTACCCATTGGTAAATATATATAATTTACTAAAGGCGCATTTGGTTTGCAAATATAAAGTTAACAAAGAAATTTCTCCTTCAAAAACCATTAGAATTATTAAAGTCATTATCACCTAGACTTCATGGAAGCAACAAGTAGGCGAGTCTTAGTATGTACAAAACATTTCCACAACTTCGGGCTTGGTACAATAGTATTTCTAATATTTTCTAGTATTACTCTCACTCTGGACAAAATACAAAACTACGAAATAAGTTGGTTTACCAGATGGCTGAAATTTTTTTTAATTACCAACATGGTAATAAACAGTTAAAATTACACTATCTCACTAACCAATCTTTTGCAATACAACAGGTTAGTACCTATGAAAAGGTTATTTGTGAAGTGGAAAGCACCTTAATAAGTGAAATTCACAAAATCTTAACCACTGGTAACCTTTAGTGTTACTTATCTGCTCACATGTATAAGGGACGTAACAATTTTCTATAAAATTAACTATTAGAGAAATCTAGTACTTGAGAAAACTGACTTAGATTTTCAGCTGCAGGACACATAATAAAAGTCTTAATTATAACTTAGAAGTCATTTTCTACAGTTCATTTCTATCAACTGTTGTTAATGCCCAATTATTTAGTAAAGGTATGATATCCAATATCCCGATAGAATTTGAACACACTGAAACTGAAACCAAGCAGTTGATTAAGCTTCTCCTTAGACTGTAGCCTCAGGTTAAGTAGTATTCTGCAAATGTCTACAATACAGTATCAATTAACAATCTTTTTAATGCTATCTGAATTTTAACTCTCCAAATTTCTTCTGTTTATATTGTTTCTCTGAAGAACTTTTAAAAAGCACTCAAGTAGCAACTACACATTTTATGTTCTAACAGGTAAAATCCGCCAATAGTCTTTCCAAAGAAAAATCCCAGTTTTACAAATCTAACAACCAACACAACTGGTGCTCATCTACTAAAATTTTTTTTAAAACTACCAATTTTTAAACTTTTTAAAAAATTGTATGCCTACAATCTTTAAACCTAAGTATCTTCTAAGTGCCCTTTGTTCTGTGCAAAAGATAAAACCTGACCCACAGGTAATTATGTCAACAAATCCTTCGTCTTCCTCAACAGAATGCTGTATTAACCAAATTGCCACAATATTGTTAAGAATTTACATGTCAATCACTAGACAAACTAACAAGCCTTTCTTTTGAATACTAAGGGGGAAAAAAGTAATTCCAAAATAACCTAAAAACAATTAACCCGGCAGCATTCACATATACCTACAACATTCACATAAAAATTACTTGAATAAAGTAACAAAATAAGCAGCATTTCTAGGGAAAAAAGAAAACCAGAAGTTTCAGGAATCAATCACACGTTGAGACACACTAAAGGATTGCTTTTTTCCCCCATTTAAGATAGGAACAGTCACTATCCTAGCACTAGTAATTTTAATGAAAATTGAAGTATTCTTGATAGTTTATCTTTTTGCCCACTTTTTAGTGATGAAATACATCTTAAAATAAACTCCATTTAAAAAGTACACGATTCTAAGAGCAAACTCATCTATTCTTAAATGAATGTAAATCTCTCGTCTTGTTTTTAAAACCTAACACATTAACGTTAACCACTTATGAAATAGTACTTAAAACAGTAAATGTCCAAAAGAATAAAACATTTTACCACCCAAGAAAACCCAACACAAAGCAAGTATTTATTTAATCAGGAACAAATTTTGTTTTTAAAATTCAAATGTTTCTAAATGCATATATACCTTTTCAAACACACAAATAAATGTTGCAACTAGATTTTTAGTAAAGGCAGTGAGATACTCTCTTCCAACGTTTTTCACGATAGAATCCATAAGGTACATAACAGGAAGCTTCTCTGAGGAAGGAGCCTGAAGTAATAAAAAGAAACTGAGAAGTTTAGTATGATGAATTGCCACCAAAGAATTACTTTCAATAGTGAGTTTTTAAGACCTATAATACAGACCTCAATATTTGTTGGTACTACTTTTGAATTGGTATTAACCTTTATGAAACTTAATGTTCAAGTTCTCATTTCTAACAATCTTCAGTTGAGCACACAAAAGCTCAGAATAACCAGGATGAAAAACTGTAATCTCTGGTACATTCACTTAACATTTGATGGAATTTCAAATTCATGTGGTAAAAGACCCATGTTGTGACAAAAAAAGGGGGAGGCAAGAGAAAATTATTTTCTGTAATCCAAGTGTCACCTTTGGGACCCATTAACTTACAATGGTGTGCCTTGAAGTAGGTTTTAGACCTCTGGTAAAAACCCTAATTTCCACAGGCATTTTATATGTTAAAGTCTATGAAGCTTTTGTTACCTGTAAAATCATTAGGATTACTTCTCTATAATCCAAATTAACAAATTAAAAAACACTTCACATATGAAGTCAATAGCAAAACACTTAAACTTGCACATGAACATGCAGGAAGGTGCAAGTTCGTGATACAAGAAAAACTGGATGGAGCAGCCGCTGAATCATGTAAACCAGGTTGAACTTGACTCTGGAAACCAGTATTTGTCCTGAAGATTTTCTTCACAGCATGGACTCTCCGTCGAAATATTTTTCTTCTGACATGCACACATCAGAGGTTCTAAATTTGTGCAGAGCCAGTGTTAGGATGCTGATACAGGTGGCCCTTTCCAAAGCAAAAAAAAAAAAAAAGTTGCCCCAGTTTAACTGCAGTGCCTACCATCACTGGCTTTAAGGCACAGCAAGCTTCCAGAAAGCATCAGCAGGTTCACAGACTTGTTGAGGAGCATTAAGACATACCACATAATCTTTTTTCTAATTCGGACTCCACAAGAGAACCCATTAAAAAAAAATAACAGAGGTTATCCCCTTTACCCACCCCAAGTGTATAGGAATCTTACCCCTGAATTAACACCCATAGCTACCTGTAGCTAAGGTAGGCTCAGAAGTCTGGAGTACACGCCATCATATTTCACAAAACCAATTGCCCATACAAGTGTGTGGAAATGCTCTTGCTTCTGATTAACACCCTTACAACCAAAAGTTGGCTAAGGAAACCTTTGAGTAACTTTGTATGGAAAAATTTTTTAAGGTACTAATACAGGGTCCACAAGTCCACTGCACGTGGGTAAACTACATTAAGTACCAACATGTCAAATGCTTTATTGCTGTGTCTTTATCTTACCATGTCATGTTTTACACCATTTTAATCATTATTGTACTTATGAAGATAAACAGGCTCTCTTTTAACACCAAAATCTGTTCAGCAGGCTAATTTTTTATTGTACAAGTGAAATCCTTATATGTAATGCCCTTTTTCACTACTGCTGTCTCATGGAATCAAATTAGGTGTGAATTTTAAGTTTAGTAATGCTGAGATGCTAAGGAGTAAGGACACAAACATTCACCTCCAGAAACACAAAACCAAGCCAGTTTGCTACCAAATGACGGAAAATCCCTCCCCTCACCCTCAATCCCAACCCAGATTTAAGATCAGTCCCCCAAAGTGACTTTCACATCTTTCCTCAATCTGGCTTTACAAAAATAACCAGGAAACGTGTGCCCCCAAAATTGCAGCTGTCTTTTACCAGCAAAACCATCTATTTTCACCACTGTGTAGCGACACACAAACACGAGTTTTATGTGGTCATTATATTCAGCATTTAGTTTTCAGTTCTCGAAGATCTTCTGGATCCATTAAAAACCAGTAAGGAAACTGCTGAGTGACACCCTGAGCTGGTTAAGTATCAGGCACTGTGGAATATTAATACTCATAATATGAATTAATTTTTTTTTTAAATCAATGTTATTGACTTAAAAATTCAAGTGCTCTTTTTAAAAAAAAAAAAGGCATTAATGTCAAGTTTAGCCTTCAACAAGGCAAAAGCTAAGATTTCATGTCCAACATGTTTGTGGTATCAATAAGATAGATGCTGAGTATGAGGAATGCTTCCTTTTTAAATCTCATACTTTAAACAACAAAAAAAAACAGCTGTTTTACATCGACATTCACAGTAAACGGTGAATGAAGACTTGTATTTTAGCTGTCAGGCTAAGCATGACAAACTTGTCGAACCCTTTTTAAAAAAAAAAAGAAACCTTACTTTTCGTCCTCTTTAAATTAAGGCATGAAAGGACCACTTGAAACCGTGTATCTTGTGAACAGATTTACCCAAAAGAGTGGATGGAACCTAAAGAAGAATGAACCCAAGTCACTTAAAGACTTTTGTTTAAAACACACAACCACGTAGATAAAAATAAGTCTTGGAAACAGATTCTACACCTTACAAAGGTAAATAAAAAAGACAAATACATATTTTATATGTTTTATTCACAAATTTTATAATACCAGTCACACATTTCAAAACCATTTATTAGAGTCAGACCACTGAAGTTTTACACTAGACAGAAACCGTCTCTAAACAATATATTGGTGGTTGTTGTTAAAGTGGCCTTTTAAAAGGGGTTCACTCTGCTAAAAGGAGGCTCATCCTGATAATTGCAATCACTAACAACTAGAAAAAACTAAACCTTAAGTACAAGCTTGAAAAATAACTTAAAACGTAGTACTGGGAAGCTATTAAAACTCATTATAACTAAGTTTAACAATAACTTTACTTAAATGACATATCGCTCCCACATGAATCCACAGAAGAGGAGGACTACAGGGAAATGTAAGGTGGCAAAGGACCACTTCTGTCAAGGGGGTGAAGAAAAGCACGCTTTCACTACCAGGAAAGGGAGAAATAAAGAGAAAAGGAAGAGGAGGAGGGACTGAACTTTTAAAAGAAACTAGAAGTACTTGTTACCCACTGGGCCAGTTCTCCACCTACAGGTTGGATAAGATGTCCTCCCCCACCCAAGCCCCACCCTCGCCCCCAGTTACCCCTATTCGGGAACAAATTAGACCCTCCGATAGGAGAATAAAAGTTTTATCTCGCCGCCCCCACCCCAAAATGGGGCTGACGGGTGTGAGCAGCTGCCTGGCTGGCAGGGAATGGATTCTCCTCTCTTCCCTTTCGCATCATGTGCTTTTCGGGCGCCATGTTGGGCTCCTAACAGGCGGCTGCTCCACTCGGGGCCAGTTTCCTATTCCCACCCACCAACAGCTCGCTCCCAGGTCCCCCTTCACCTCCTTCCAACCCAGAGACCATAATTACCCAAAACGGCAGTGGGAGAAATGGGGAACCCGCTCCCCACCTTCCCATGGGGTTAAAATGGTTCGTTTTAACTCTTTCTTCCCAAAGCACAAACTGCCTCCGAGTCCCCCACCCCAGAGGGCTCTGTTGGAAGCCTGCGAGTGTCGGGGTACACAAAGCGGTGGCCGAGGCGGGGAGCTGGTGAGCGGAAGTGGGACTCCACCCTTCATCCTCCCCCACTCCCTCCCCCCGAGAGGCCCACGCTCCGAGCCAGGGCCGAAGACCGAGCCTGAGTGGGGAGAGGAGGGTTGGAGGAGGAACGCTGTCCCCCTTTGGATGGAAGCGAGACCTGGGATGAGGCTGACACTAAAATCAGGGAGTATTAGAAGAATAGGAGGCTGCGGGGTGTATAAAAACCTTGGCGGTTTGGGCCTCGATGAGAGAGACGATCTCCTTGGCGAAGGGCAGGTTCTCCTCGGCTAGAATGGTCAGCATATTGATGTGCGGTTTGCTATTGAAGGTCAGGTCTTCGAGCGACGACTGATAATCCCGACAGGCGTCCTCCCGGGCCCCCGCAGCACCGGCCTCAGCCGGCGTCTGCTCTGACATTGCGCCGCGGCCCCCCTCCGAGGTCCGCCGCAGCTGAAGCTGAAGCCGCGCTTGATACCCCGCCTCCCTTCCGACTCCTCTTCCTCTCCCCGGCTCTCTTGCGGCTCCGGCTTCACCACATGCTGACCGCGGAGGGGGGTTGGGGGACGACACAGGGGGAACCTCGGGTATGAAACGCCGCCGTCTCACGGGTGATCTCCGTCCACCTCCAGCCGCCACAGAAGCTTCTTTCTCCACAGACACAAAATGGCGGCGGCAGTGGCGGCTCCAGGTCCGAAAATGTCTGTGTTCCCAACCGCTGCGTCGTGCGAAATGAGCTAGGGGAGGGGAAATGTGCGGTAAAAGGGCGGGGCCGTTGATAAAGCCAGGTGTGATTGGCTGTCCCGGTAACGTCATAAGCCCCGCCTCTGCCCCTTCCGCAGGACGTACTGGCACCGCCTTCTTCTCCCGCCCCTTACCCGGACTTTCGCAACACCTACGGCTTAGAAGTGCGATGGAAAAGACGGCCCTTCTCATTGGCAGATTCATAAGGGACTGTTCGGTCATATGTTACCATAACAACCCGTACAGGGAAGCCAATAGGCTTGGGGAAGGTTGTTCCCAAGGCCCAGCCCAACCACTTTAAGAAGAAAGCTCCGCTGTCTCCTCTTTGTCCCTCCCTCGGCAGTTTGGCAGTAGCTGAATGGCTCTGTCAATCATCCTTCCTCCCGACTGCGCTAGCTACAGCGGTGGGCGGTAGGGTGCAGAGGGAGCCGAGGTTCTGGACTGCCAGTGCACCTTCTCGCCTCTTGCCCCAGGTGCTCCCGAGAGCCTGGGCGGGTCTAGCTGTCTGGGATCTAAGACCAGAGGGTGAGGCGCCTATTTGCCCGGAATCTCGGGAAGACGAGAGAGAGAGAGAAAAGATTTCTGTACGCCGCCTTCCACACGCTCAAAAACACCTAGGCTGCCTTGATAGAGTTGAATCCCCAGGAAAATACCCTTATTTAAGAGGTTGTGTGTGAAAGGTTTGTCCGTAGGGGTTTGGAGGAGCTCTTTGGGAACCCCACACATCTCTCGTAAAGGTTTCTGCCCTCTCTGAATCTTCTGCACTTCAAAATAGCTTTAGAATACACTATTTCGGACATGTAGGGGAAAAAATGCATGTACTTTTGGGGTTTTTTTTATTTTGATTTATTTAGTTATTTTTGTAGAGATAGAGTCTCACTTTATTGTCCTCAGTAGAGTGCCGTACTGTCACACAGCTCACAGCAACCTCAAACTCCTGGGCTTAGACGATTCTCTTGCTTCTGCCTCCAGCTGGGACTACAGGCGCCTGCCACAAGGCCTGGCTATACATGTACTTTTTTGTTTTTAAACTTGTGGGATCTGTTCCCAGGTTGGGACTGCTGCTTGCATAACACACAAAGCATTTAAATAGTTCTATCTTACAGCTGTGGTGTAGCATAACTAAATGTAGTTTTTTTCACTAACTATAGATATTAACCTAAATATAGGCTTAAAAATTACAAATTGTATAAAATTTGTCTTAGCATTGTCCTCCATAAACTACTAGACACGAGAGATAATTTGTTATTTGCATTAGAAACTGCTCTTGGCTCGGTGCCCGTAGCTAAGTGGTTACAGCGCCAGCCACATACATCGGGCTTGCAAGGTTCCAACCGGCCCAGGCCAGCTAAACAATGACAACCGCAGCAAAAAATAGCCGGGCCTTGTGGCGGGTGCCTTATAGTCCTCGCTACTTGGAAAACTGAGGCAAGAGAAGTGCTTAAGCCCAAGAGTTTGAGGTTGCTGTGAGCTGTGACACTACGGCAATCTACCGAGAGCGACTCTGTCTCAAAAATAAAATAAGTTATCAGATAAATGACTTAAACTGAAGGAACGTATAAGTGTATTATTGCATGGTGAAACCATAACTCAAGAATAGTGGTTTAAAGCATAGAGTCTGTAAACCACTAACAGGTTAATTCTGTCTGTGTAGCATCTTCTTAGCCCCATGCCTCTAAGAAAGTTATTATTTATTGTTATTATTTTATTTTATCATTTAGCGATGGGGTCTTGCTCTCTACCCAGGCTAGAGTGCAGCGACACTGTTGTAGCTCACTGCAGTCTTGAGCTCCTAGGCTGAAACAATCCTCCCAACCTCAGCCTCCTAACTGGCTGGAACTAAAGGCACACACCACCACACCCAGCTAATTTTTTAATTTTTTTTAGAGACAGGGTATAGCTATGTTGCCTAGGCGTTTCTGCAACTCCTGGCCTCCTTAGCAGCTGGGATTATAGGTGTGAGCCATTTAACTTAGCTTTAAGAAAATTATCTAACTTCTGTCAGCTTCTATGCTTCTATTTTCTCATATGTAAAAAGGAAATAATGACTCTCCATAAGGTTATTAGAAAGATGAAATGAGGTAACATATATCACTGTGGGACTTTGCCCACAATGTATATTTTGATCCAGTAATTCCACTTCTAACACAAGACAGATTTACTAAAACGTGGAAAATAAAGCTCATATAAGGTTATTCTTTTCAGTACAGTTTCTAGTAACACCAAATTGCAAATGATTTACATATCTATTAGTAGAGGATGAATTTAGCAATGGTATATCTATGCAATAGATAAGCACTTCTCAAACTTTTTAATGTAAAGATCATGTTACACTTAAAAATTGAGAGCCCCAATAGCTTTAGTTTATATGGACTATATACATCAGTATTTATTATTTTGGAAATTAGACTTAGAAATTACAAAAACATTTATTCATTTAAAAATAACCACAGTTGGGCTGGCGCCTGTGGCTCAACGGGCTAAGGCGCCAGCCACGTACACCTGAGCTGGCGGATTCGAATCCAGCTCGGGCTGCCAAACAACAATGACGGCTGCAGCCAAGAAATAGCAGAGCGTTGTGGCGGGCGCCTGTAGTCCCAGCTACTTGGGAGGCGGAGGCAGGAGACTCGCTTGAGCCCAGGAGTTGGAGGTTGCTAAGAGCTGTGATGCCACAGCACTCTATCCAGGGTGACCGCTTGAGGCTCTGTCTCAAAAAAAAAAAAAAAAAGGAGGCTTGGCGCCTGTGGCTCAAAAGGCTAAGGTGCCAGCCACGTACACCTAAGCTGGCGGGTTCGAATCCAGCCCCAGGCCCCGCCAAACAACAATGACTGCTGCAACCAAAAAATGGCCGGGCGTTGTGGCGGGCGCCTGTAGTCCCAGCTACTTGGGAGGCAGAGGCAAGAGACTCACTTGAGCCCAGTAATTGGAGGTTGCTATGAGCTGTGATGCCATGGCACTCTATCCAGGGTGACAGCTTGAGGCTCTGTCTCAAAAAAAAAAAGGAAAGAAAAAAAAAGAAATAAACTGCTCTTGGCTCGGCGCCCATAGCTCTTAAGCCCAAGATTTTGAGGTTGCTGTGAGCTGTGATGTAACCGCACTCCACCAAGAACAGCATAGTGAGACTGTCTCAAAAAAAAATAAAAATAAAAGTAACTATAGGCCAAGTGCAGTGGCTCACAATCCCGGTGTTCTGGAAGACTAAGGCAAGTGGATCACCTGAGCTCAGAAGTTTGACACTGGTTTAAGGAACAGCAAGACCCCATCACTACTAAAAACAGAAAAACTAACTGAGAGTCATGCCCACCTGTAATCCCAGGCAAGAGGATCGCTGAACCCAAGAGTATGATGCCACAGCACTCTACCCGGGGCAACAAAGGAAGTCTCTGTCTCAAAAATAAAAATAAAATAAAATAATGAACTCTTTACATGTTAATATAAAGAATACTTTTCTTGAAAAGTAACTGTATTTTCCAAAATACAAAAAAATCAATTTTACATTTTTGCAAATTTCTTTAATATTGACTTAATAGAAAACAGAAAGATTCTCAGGTCTCCTTCTGTACTCTGTTGGGATAACACACGGGTTATGTAGCCTCTGGAAAACTCCACTTTACTCTTATTAAAGAGAATGAAAAAGGAAAATAACATGTTAGGGTTATTATGAAAATAACTTCGACCTTAGGCTCAGCGCCGGTAGGTCAGAGGCTAGGACTCCAGGCACACACACCAGAGCTGGTGAGTTCAAGCCCAACCTGGTTCTGTCAAACAACAATGACAACTGCAACCCAAAAAATAGTCGGGCACTGTGGCAGGCACCTTTATTCCCAGCTGCTTGGGAGGCTGAGGCAAGAGAATCTCTAAGGCCCAGGAGTTTGAGGTTGCTGTGAGCTGTGACACCATGGCACTCTACCAAGGGTGACATAGTGAGACTCTGTCTCAAAAAGAAAAAAAAATTTTTTTTACTTTAAGACTCCCTGTCACGTTGAAAACTACTGCATTGAAATACTACGTGGCTTTTCAAAGAAAGAGGAAGCTCTTTATTTGCTGATGTAGAACAATCTTTTTTTTTTTAAGATAGAGTCACACTTTGTTACCCTCAGTAAAGAGCAGTGGTATCACAGCTCACAGCAACCTCAAACTCTTAGGCTTAAGCAATTCTTTTAAGTAGCTGGGACTACAGGTGCCCACCGAAACACCTCCTTATTTTTAGAGATGGGGTCTCTCTCTGGCTCATGCTGGTCTCTAATCCCTGAGCTCAAGGGATCCTCCCAGCTTGGCCTCCCAGAGTGCTGGGATTATAGGTGTGAGCCACCTCACCCAACCTTAAGAACAATCTTTAAGATACATTCAGTTAAAATAAAAAAAATTACAGAACCCAGCATATAGAATATCAGCACTAACTTAAAAACAATTGTTTTAAAAGAATATATAAAATGTATTTGGGGCGGCGCCTATGGCTCACCAAGTAGGGCGCCGGCCCTATATAACAAAGGTGGTGGGTTCAAAACCGGCCTTGGCTGAACTGCAAAACAGAAAAATAGCCGGACATTGAGGTGGGTGCCTGTAGTCCCAGCTGCTCGGGAGGCTGAGGCAAGAGAATCGCCTAAGCCCAGGAGTTGGAGGTTGCTGTGAGGTGTGTGACGCAAGGGCGGTAAAGTAAGACTCTGTCTCTACCAAAAAAAAAAAAAATCAGTTAAAATGTGTTTGTACATACATGTAATATCTCTGGAAGAGTATCCAAAAAAACTGATAACATTAATTACCTTTCAACAGGGCAAAATGAAAATAGAGAAAGAACTCTTTTCAGTGTTTTGAACTTTCAACCTTAGGAACGTATTAACAATTCAAAAACTGAATTGTTTTTAAAGATAGAGATAATACACACACACATACACGGAGGGTACCAAAAAAATGTACACAGATTTTAAGAAAGGAAAAAATTGTATTAAAATTGCAATACTCGGGTGATGCCTGTGGCTCAAAGGAGTAGGGCGCCGGCCCCATACGCCAGAGGTGGCAGGTTCAAACCCATCCCTGGCCAAAAAACGCAAAAAAAAAAAAAAAAAAAAAAAAAAATTGCAATACTCGGGCAGCGCCTATGGCTCAATGGGGAGGGCACCAACCCCATGTACGAGAGTGGCAGGTTCAAACCCACCCCCAGCCAAACTGCAACCAAAAAAAAAAAAAAATTGCAATACTCAGGCTCAGCGCCCATGACTCAGTGGTTAGGGCACTGGCCATATGCACCAGGGCTGGTGGGTTCAAACTCAACTGGGGCCTACTAACAACAGTGACAACAACAATAAAAAAAAAAGCTGGCTGTTGTATTAGGCACCTTGGGAGTTGTCCCAGCTACTTGGGAGTCTGAGACAAGAGAATTGCTTGAGCCCAAGAGTTTGAGGTTGCTGTGAGCTATAACGCCTCAGCACTCTACCGAGGGGTTACATAGTGAGACTCTGTCTCAAAAAAAAAAAAAAAAAATTGCAATATTCAAAATATACTGATAATGTTTGTTATCTTGCATCTCTATCTTATATCTGATAATTGTAGAAGTCAAATGTGACTTGAGTATTACAATTTTATTTTTTCTCTTTTTTTCTTGTTTTTTATTCTTTCTTTCCCCTGTATGACCTACTGCAGTGCCAACAGCCTGTGAGTACTATGTGTAGAGCCCAGGCAATGGTTTGGGGCCAAGTATGACAACTGTAATACAGCTTTTTCCTTTCTTAAAATGTGTATACACATATACATTTTTCGGCAACATTTGCACTATCTCTCTTTCACACACATTTCTAGCAGACACTCAATTAATATAGTGCCTGTCTAATCTAAGATAAAACTTTTTTTTTCTTTGAAACAGAGTCTCATTAGTCGCCCAGGGGTTGAGTGCTATGACATCAAAGCTCAAAGCAACCTCAAACTCTTGGGCTTAGGAGGTTTTCTCAGCCTCCCAAGTAGCTGGGACTACAGACACCTACCACAATGTGTGGCAGGTTTTTTTTTTTTCTATTTGTATATGTGTGTGTATGTGGGAGGGGTCTCACTTTGCTCAGGTTGGTTTCAAACTCTAGCTCAGGCAATCCACCAGCATCAGCCTCCAGAGTGCTAGGCAAATGCCACCTCACCCCAGTCAATAAAACCATTATTTGAAAAGCTTTTTTAACAATAAGAAAAATGAGAGCCTGGCAGCGCCTGTGGCTCAGTGACTAAGGCGCCAGCCCCACATACCAAGGGTGGCTGGCTCTAACCAGGCCCCAGCCAAACTGCAACAAAAAATAACCAGGTGTTGTGGCAAGTGCCTGTAGTCCGAGCTACTCGGGAGGCTGAGGCAAGAGAATTGCCCAAGCCCAAGAGTTGGAGGTTGCTGTGAGCTATGACACCATGGCACTCTACCAAGGGCGGAAAAGTGAGACTCTGTCTCTTAAAAAAACAAAAAGAAAGAAAGAAAAATGAGGGCCAGGCATAGTTTCTCACACTTATAATCCTAACACTCTAGGCAGCTGAAGTGGGAGAATGGCTTGAGCTTAGGAGTTCAAGACCAGCCGGAGAAAGAGCAAGACCCCATCTCTACTAAAAAAAAACAAAAAAAAAAAAAAAAAAGGAAAAGTAGCCAAGCTTGGTGGCACACACCGGGAGTCCCAGACACACAGGAGGTTGAGGCACGAGGATCACTTAAGCCTAGGAGTTTGAAGTTGCAGTAAGCTATGATGATACCACTGCACTCTAGCCAGAGTGCAACTCTATCTCAAAAAAAAAAAAGGAGGAAAAATGTAGAACAATTGAAAATCTTTTATTCTAAATTAAATACACACATTCTCATTAAACTGCCTTGTAATTAAATACACAAATCCAAACATCCTGAATATGGCATTAATTTTAAATCTTTTATTAATAATTATCATAGCAATTTTAGAGATTGATAGCCAAACATTAATCTAAATATAATGTCCAGTTTAATCAGGAAACAAATACATTAGCTACCTACTCATTCAAGTGAAGAAACATGAAGGTGAATTTCAAAAATTTTTAGAACCAAATCAGCATCAACTTTTTTTTTTTACTTTTTTTTTCAGACAGAGCCTCAAGCTGTCGCCCTGGGTAGAGTGCCGTGGCATCACAGGTCAGAGCAACTTCCAACTCCTGGGCTCAAGCCATTCTCTTGTGTCTTCCTCCCAAGTAGCTGGGACTACAGGCGCCCACCACAATGCCCGGCCAGCATCAACTTTTAAAATGTTTAATACTAACAATTGGTTTGAAAAATTTTGCTGTCGGTCAGACCAAATGCTGGCAAATGCTGGTTGATCTTGGACTTCTCAACCTCCAGAACTGTGAGAAATAAATTTCTGTGCTTTATTAAAAAAAAAAGAAAAGAAAGTAAAGGAAAAATTTTGCTGTCTATCAATCTACTTTAAACTCTCAGAAGCTTATAACAACAAATATTTATGTCCCTTCTCATAGTTCTGTAGCTTGGCTGTGGCTCTGCTGGGCTTGGCTGGAATCAGTTGGGCTTGATTCCTCTGGGCTGCTGATCAGATTCAAGCCTGCTCCACATAGTTCCTCATTCCCCTCTGACCAGTGGCTACCTGGGACATGTTATTCCCAATGAAGTGTTATTAGAGTCCAAGAAAGTAAGCAGAAACATAAGATATCCCCTGAGGTCTTGGCCTGGAAACTGGCACACTCATCACTTTGGCTCACGTCTCTTTGACCAAAACAAGTTACGAAACCAAACACATCATTAGTTGGGAGGACGGGAGCTGTTCTCTGCTTACTCTAGTGGGATACACAAGTCATATATGGT
The DNA here is from genome assembly GCA_963573935.1 of Arctocebus calabarensis. Taxonomy (NCBI): domain Eukaryota; kingdom Metazoa; phylum Chordata; class Mammalia; order Primates; family Lorisidae; genus Arctocebus; species Arctocebus calabarensis. The sequence continues at coordinate 10,363 of CAUYON010100253.1, read as the reverse complement.
CAGGATATAGATGTAGCTTTCTAATACAGAAAGATAATGAAGCATTGGGAGCAATGATTCAATCTAGCACATCATTTTAAAAGAGCTAAATGTGATCCTTAAGCTCAAGAACAATGACTCTGAGTATATGCTGCTCAAAATATAAAATATCTGGTCCATAAACAACCTCATTCTCCTGTGCTAGTAGACCCAGTTTCCTTAGATTGGCACATATAGAGACAAAAGTAAATCAAACCCATATAGGCATAATCTGTACATATTTATTATATAAAGTAGTTATTTGAAGGAGAAAGGAGCAAGACAGTGGCAGCAGTAGGAGTTTGTGGGTAGGCAGAGCTGCCACCTTGCTCTGTCCTCAGGTGGCTTATTGTCAACCTTTCAACCTTGAGTATGTCAGCTCAAGGTGTCTTTGGCGCCACACACCTGAGTCATCATGGAAAAGGGGAAGATTCAGCATCAGGATCTTTGCTCAGTGTGTAGCAGAGACTATAATTGAAGGCTGGGCTAGAAGGCAAAGCTAGGGTCTTGTGGTGCTTAGGTTTCAACATGCTGCTAGAAGAGTCCTCTGTGTATTATACACAAAATCTATCCTTCCTTCAAAACATTTGAAACCAAAGATGATATGAAACTAATTAAAGATGCAACCCATCGCTGACCAGCTCAACTGTTGGCCTAATCAAAGTGCTTAACCTCTAACCGTAGATGCCTGACCAAAAGAAACAAGGGTACATCAAATTAGGTACTGTAGTCTAGTCTTTATTAGGATGATTTGTTCTGTCTTGTTTTGAGATGGGGTTTCTCACTATGTTGCCCAGGCTGGAGTCCAAGTCCCCTGGTTTAAGTAATCTTCCTGCCATAGCCTCCCAGGTAGGTGGCATTGTAGGCACACACTGAGTCTATATATTTATTTAAAAGAATGTCTGGCAGACTTCAATTTAAAACTAAAAACATAGGGGCGGCACCTGTAGCTCATCGAATAGGGTGCCGGCCCCATATACCGAAGGTGCCAGGTTCAAACCTGGCCTCGGCCGAACTGCAAAACAGAAAAATAGCCAGGTGTTCTGGCGGGCGCCTGTAGTCCCAGCTACTTGGGAGGTTGAGGCAAGAGAATAGCCTAAGCTGAGGAGTTGGAGGTTGCTGTGAGCTGTATGATGCCACAGCACTCTACTGAGGGCGATAAAGTGAGACTATGTCTCTACAGAAAAATAAACAAATAAATAAATAAAAATTAAAAACATGGGCAGTGCCTGTGGCTCAGTGAGTGGGACGCCGGCCCCATATACCAAGGGTGGCAGATACAAACCTGGCTCTGGCCAAACTGCAACAACAAAAAAAAATAGCTAGACATTGTGGCGGTCACATGTAGTCCCAGCTACTTGGGAGGCTGAGGCAAGAGAATCGCCTAAGCCCAAGAGCTGGAGGTTGCTGTGAGCTGTGATGCCACAGTACTCTACCAAGGGCAACAAAGTGAGACTCTGTCTCTAAAAAATAAATAATAAAATTAAAAACATGTGAGGCCGCAGGAAATTAACCCCAAAGAAAAAAAAAAAAAAAAAAATCAATAAAAGCAGATGACCCAGATGTTAGATTAATATACATGTAAGTTAATAAGCTATTATAATAAGTTCAAGAAATTTGAGAAAATACATACTAATAAATGGAAAGGTAAAGAATTTCAACAGGAAAATTAATCTGTAAAACAAGAAAAAAGGGCTCAGCACCCATAGCTCAGTGAGTAGGGCGCCAGCCACATACAGCAAGGCTGGCAGGTTCGAGCCTGACCTGGACCTGCTAAATAGCAATGACAACTGCAACCAAAAATAGCTGGGCATTATGGTGGGCACCTGTAGTCCCAGCTACTTGGGAGGCTGAGGCAAGAGAGTCACTTAAGCTCAAGAGTTTGGGGTTGCTGTGAGCTGTGATGCCACAGCACTCTACTGAGGGCAACATAGTGAGACTCTGTCTCAAAAAAAAAAAAGAAAGAAAATAGAACTAAAAGAATGAAATTTGAAGCTAAAAATGTAACTCAGTAATCTGATCAATACTTCCTGGTCACCTTCAGTAAAAGACATAGTCTGACATGACTGTCAGAGACTTGAGAAACACCTTGACCACAACCTCATCAGCAACCCATTAATGTTCAAGCTTGTAGGGGAATCATTTCCTCTGAGGATTTGTTTCACCTTTTGCCAAAAGTCTATGAATGTCCCTTATTTTGGATGCATGGCCTCCTTTACACCTTAACCATCTAGAATATTCCACAGGTATTTCTATATAACAAAGAAGCAAATACAAGTATATATATTTTTAATATTAATAGCTTTTATGTTCACAGATTTAATCCAGAAAAATTAGCTGCCCTATGTTCTCTGAAGAGCCTGAGTTTTCATGCTTGCATTTATTCATTTTATTTTAAATCTAACAAAAATTCTGTTTGCGAGTTTTCATGGTCTTACTTGTAGCATCCTTGAAATGTTTTTACTTTTCCTGTTACAGTTCAAAGGCCTCAATATCCAAAGTCTTTAAGAACTTAATACCTTGGGGCGGCGCCTGTGGCTCAGCGAGTATGGCGCTAGTCCCATATACCAAAGGTGGCGGATTCAAACCCAGCCTCGGCCGAACTGCAAAACAAAACAAAAAAAAATAGCCTGGTGTTGTGGCGGGCGCCGCCTAAGCTCAGGAGTTGGAGGTTGGTGTGAGCTTTGTGACGCCACAGTACTCTACAGTGGGCAATAAAGTGAGACTCTGTCTCTACCAAAAAAAAAAAAAAAAAGAACTTGATACCTCTGTATCAGAATTATAATAGCATGCCTCAGATGATCTACTTTATGTATTTTGTGAGATGCTCAAAGAACTCTTGTATTTGAGACGAGTGATATTATTTAAATAAATTGAGTATTACATCGGTTTAGGCCTGTCAGTCTTAAAAAGTACTACTCATAATTTTAGAGAATTTAGCATTTTAAGGAATCTAACACTCAACCTTATAATTCCCAATTTAAAATGTCTAATTGAATAATTGGATTTTAGACTTGTAAAATAATTTATCTGTTTATAAATAGTATTTGGAATATTTAAAACAACTTAAAAATTTAGAAATGTTTTTCTCATGATGTTAAGCATATAAAGTGTTTGAAAGACCAGCCTATAGCAAGTCCAAGACCCCTTTTCTACTAAAAATTCAAAAACAAAAAAAAATTTAGCCAGGCATTGTGGCAGGCACCTGTAGTCCCAGCTACTCAGGAGACTGAGGCAGGAAGATTACTTGAGCCCAGGAGTTTGATGTTGTTGTGAGCTATGATGATATTTTAGCACTCTACCCAGGACGACAGAGTAAGACTCTGTCTCAAAGACGAAAAAAAGAAAATAGGTTTAATTTTTGATAAAGGTTTATTTGAGTGAAGTTAATTGATAATTTTAAATATTTTATAGGTATATAAAAATAAATTTTGGCTCAGTGCCAATAGTTCAAGTCGGTAAGGCGCCAGCCATATACACCAGAGCTGGCAGGTTTGAATCCAGTCGGGACCTGCCAAACAACAATGACAACTACAACCAAAAAATAGCTGGGCATTGTGGTGGGTGTCTGTAGTCCCAGCTACTAGGGAGGCTGAAGCAAGAGAATCGCTTAAGCCCAGGAGTTGGAGGTTGCTGTGAGCTATGTGATGCCACAGCACTCCACCCAGGGTGACAGCTTGAGGCTCTGTCTCAAATATAAATAAATAAATAAATAAATAAATTTTATTTTAACTCAAAGTCAGTGAAAATTGTTATCTTAATGTCTTTAATATTAATTTTTGAACTCATGAGAACTTGTCTATGTGTAAAAGCAACTCTGGCACAGTTTAAAATTCACATTAAGTTTTTTTTTTAAGAGACAGAGTCTCACTTTGTCGCCCTCAGTAGAGTGCTGTGGGGTCACAGCTCACAGCAACCTCCAGCTCTTGGGTTAGCTGATTCTCTTGCCTCAGCCTCCCAAGTAGCTAGGACTACAGGCGCCAGCCACAATACCTGGCTATTTTTTTGTTGCAGTTTGGCTAGGGCCGGGTTTGAATCCACCACTCTCAATATATGGGGCCGGCACCCTACTCACTGAGCCACAAGGTGCCACCCTCGTGTTAAATTTTTTATTGAATCAGGTTAGATAATACAAATTAATGGTATCTCTGTTTATTTGAAAAAAATATATCAATCCTTTGTTTAAATGTAACAATAATTGGCCTGTTAGAAAGTTTAGGATGGGGCGGTACCTGTGGCTCATCAAGTAGGGCACTGGCCCCATATACCAAAGGTGGCAGGTTCAAACCCGGCCTCGGTCGAACTGCAAAACAGAAAAATAGCCGGGTGTTGTGGTGGGCGCCTGTAGTCCCAGCTACTCGGGAGGCTGAGGCAAGAGAATCACCTAAGCCCAGGAATTGGAGGTTGCTGTGAACTGTGACATTACAGCCCTCTACCAAGGGCAATACAGTGAGACTCTGTCTCTACAAAAAATAAAAAATAGGAAGAACTTTAAAAAAAGAAAGTTTAGGCTCGGCGCCTGTGGCTCAGCGGGCTAGGGCGCCAGCCACGTACACCTGAGCTGGCGAGTTCGAATCCAGCCTGGGCCTGCCAAACAACATCGATGGCTGCAACCTAAAAATGGCCGGGCATTGTGGCGGGCACCTGTGGTCCCAGCTACTTGGGAGGCGGAGGCAGGAGACTCTCTTGACCCCAGGAATTAGAGGTTGCTGTGAGCTGTGATGCCACAGCTCTCTATCCAGGGTGACAGCTTGAGGCTCTGTCTCAAAAAAAAAAGGAAAGTTTAGGATGCATTCTTGATAGGCTGATATATTCTTCACTTGACATTTCCAAAGAACTTAAGAAGCTAACTTCATATCTTCGCACAGTCCCCAGGCTCAAAGACCTAAATCCTGCAATGTACCATTCACTCTAGCCCTTGCCTACCCTATAAGTTTCATGATACCAGTCTTCCCTGGGTATCTATATTCCAGCCACATAACTCTTTTAGGCTCACCATAAAACTATAAAGCCTCTTTCTCTGTTGGGGTTTTAGCAATGCCTTTCCCTCTGCTTGGGCTATTTAACATTTTTAATTTTTAAATGTACATCCTATTTTATTTCATGTAGGATTTGAGGCATATTTCTAGAAGTGAGCAACTATTAGCCAAATTATTACTAGCATCTTTTAGTAACTTATTAAGAGAGCAAGGGGTGGCTTGGTGCCTGTAGCTCAGTGGTTATGGAGCTAGCCACATATACCAGGGCTGGCAGGTTCGAGCATGGCCAAGCCTGCTAAACAACAATGACAACTACAATTTAAAAAATGTATATATGGGCTCGGCGCCTGTGGCTCAACTGGCTAAGGCGCCAGCCATGTACACCTGAGCTGGCAGGTTCGAATCCAGCCCGGGCCTGCCAAACAACAATGATGGCTGCAACCAAAAAATAGCCGGGCATTGTGGCGGGCGCCTGTAGTCCCAGCTACTTCGGAGGCAGAGGCAAGAGACTCGCTTGAGCCCAGGAATTGGAGGTTGCTGTGAGCTGTGAAGTCACAGCACTCTATCCAGGGTGACAGCTTGAGGCTCTGTCTCAAAAAAAAAAAAATGTGTATATGGCTGGCATTTTAGCAGGCACCTATAGTCCCAGCTACTTGGAAGGCTGAGGCAAGAGAATCGTTTAAGCCCAATAGTACGAGGTTGCTATGAGCTGTGATGCCACAGCACTCTACCAAGGGCGAAATATTAAGACTATGTCTAAAAAAAAAAAAAAAAAAAAAAGAAAGAAAGAAAGAAAGAAAAGAAAAAAAAAAGAGAGAGCAAGGGCTTTGGAGTCAGGGAAACCCAGATTAGAGCTCCACATTTTACTCTTTAACTTATGTGTTAACTATGTGACTTAGGCAAGTTATTAAGATTTCTAAGCACTGGTTTCTTTCCTTTCCTTTTCTTTTCTTTTCTTTTCTTTTCGTTTTCTTTTTGAGACAGAGTCTTGCTTTGTTGCCCCTCAGTAGAGTGCTGTAGCATCACAGATCACAGCAACCTCAAACTCCTGGTCTTAAGCGATTCTCTTGCCTCAGCCTTCCAAGTAGCTAAGACTATAGGCACCCGCCACAATGACCGGCTATTAGCATTGGTTTCTTTACACCTAAAATAAGCAAAAAAAAAAAAATACATAATGTATTGGATATTGGAGGATTAAGTGCAATATAGGGAAAAAAAAGAAGAGCTGGGACCACGCCTGTAATTCTAGCACTCTGGGAGGCTGAGGCGGGTGGATTGCTAGAGCTTATGAGTTTGAGACCAGCTTGAGGAACAGTAAGACCCCATCTCTACTGAAAATAGAAAAACTAGCTGAACATAGTGGTGCTTGCCTGTAGTCCCAGCTACTTGGGAGGCTGAGTCAAGAGGGTTGCTCAAGCCCAAGAGGTCAAGGTTTCTGTGAGCTATGATGTCACAGATGATAGCACTCTCCCAAGGGTAACAGAGTGAGATTTTGTCTCAAAAAAAGAAAAAGAAACTTAGAGTAGTGCCCAACAAGTAGAGAGAGCCCAATAAATGGTAATTATTATTCCTGTAGTGAAAGAACAATGACATTCATATTAATGACCTCTTGTACTAAGCTAAGTACAGTAACTGGGATCCAGAAGATGCTCAAATGTTATTGAACTGCATTACCTATCTACACAATTATTGTAGAGATCAAATGACAGAATGTATATAAAAGTATTTCAAAAACTAGAAAATAATGGAGAACCATGCTCTTACCTGTCCCCTTTCAACTACTCTAAGCCTTCCTTTTTTCAGAAAACAGGTGACTACATGTGTGTCCTCTTCCTGTTCTCTTCTAAAATCAATATTTGGAGGCATTTTGAGACTTCACTGTGTAAAATTGTCATTTCTCTGCTTATTCGGCTTGCCACTGCCCCCATTTAGCTGTGAAGGGCAGCTGCCTTCAATTTGGAATCTTATGGCCAATTATCTTCAATCAAGCTCTGCCAGGTTAGTGTGTGTTCCTGCCATAGGCAGTCCTGCTGAGGCCATAAGTATGGAGGTTTGGGTTTGAATGTTTTGAAACAGTCCAAATTCCAAATATGCAGACTTTTAAACTGACTCTTGTGAATTGTTATATTTCTTTTGATATAAATTTATTATTATTAATTTATTCATTCCTTTCTTAGATTTTTATTGAGTACCTATTATGAGTTAAACACTGTTTTAACTCTGAACAAGATAGACATGATCCTTGTCCTCATGGAGCAATCTCTAGATGTGATTCAATTTTTATGTCTTTGTAAGACTTTCCATATAATTTACAGGCCGGTAAGAAAAATTTTCCAGATTTTTCATTTAAAAAATATGGTCATCGAGGAGCAAAAATATTATAACTTTGCCATAATCCTCTCAGAAAGAGGGAGAGGAAGAAGAGAGTTTTACTTTAAAACCAGACACTTACTTAAATTATCTAATTAAATTATACCAAAAAACTTGTGAAGATATTCTTATCTCCATTTTAAGAAGAACTGAAACTCAGCAAGGCTAATAGTCTTGCCAAAGTCTACCACTAACAAATGCCATTTCTAAAATTAGAATTTAGCATTTCCTGGTTCCCCCCAAGCTCTTCTCCAACCCCATTCTACCCCAAGTCAAGCAACTAACTAATAGTTGACTGTTGAATGTCACATGCTATGAGTGGGATATAAAAGAATGTAGTTCTTAAACTCAAGGGGCTTAAACCTGGTTGTGAGGCAAAAATGAAATAATCTAAGTGACTTCATGCAGTATTAGAGTTCCTAGGGAATATACATCATGTGGGCTTGAGTGGCTCAAGATAGTTTTATAGAAAGTCCATAAATTGCCATAAGCAATCCCAGACATCTGTATTTCCCATACCACTAAGTGATATTCTGATCACATTGGATTCAATTAGTTTCCCTACTTTTTTTCCTTCCAAAAATGTGAGCTCTGTGAGGTCAAGAACTGAGGTCATGTGTCATTAACTTTTGTGCCCATAATTTAATGTAATGCCTACCTCATGACAGATAGCAGGAGTTTGAGAAAAGCTGAACTGAAGTGAGATGTCTCTGGAGAACTAGATATGGAAGCACAATTTACCATTAACAAGGGAAAAGCTTTCTGGTTGGTGGCAGTCGTGGAGACAAAGGTAAGGTAGCAAGATTGAACGTGGTGTGTTGTAGGAGTCATCCTGATGGAGCAGAGGTGGAAGTCTAGAAAACTGAAGGCTGTAGCTGTTTCAGTGTTGACAGAAGAGGCACCTGAGCTGGGAAGGAAGCCTTGCCAGTCTATAACACAAACCTGACACTACAGGCCCCCAGAAGGAAGTGGGAAAAGGTAGTCAGACCATCCTGAAGACAGAAGCAGTGGTAGTGCTGGAGAAACCTGCAAGATGCTCACCAAGTCCTTACAACAACATGGAGCCACTGTGTACAGCCAGCCCAGAGGAATCAGATGGTGACAATAGCCTCATCAGTGTTGCTAGACTGCATTCCATGGCTGAGTTGATGATTCCATCTTTCCATTTGATCCTAAGCATAGCTCTGGGTGAGGCCCAAGAAAACATCCCTGAATGCTAAGGGTAGCCAATTAGAAGGCACTTCCTTCACTGTGATCTTCCCCTTACTCCTTTATCCACCTTCCCCACTAAATCATGATTACCACCCACATTGGAGGAGTTGCTAAATTCTTTAACCCACTAGAGCAAATTAAAGTGAGATGCACATGACCAGAGTGAAACAAAATGAGTGTTATACACTGTTTCTCACCAAACAAAGAGGCTTAATTTTGAGAGGCTGCAGGGAAGTCTTCTGTATGTTGAAGCCATTTGGCCCAATTTTGAGCCCAGACCTCAGATTTGGGCTGCTAATTAGTGTGGAGTTTTCCTGGGGTAGGAAATAAATATTAATCCTAAATAAAATATATGAATCCTGGCTTGGCATCTGTAGCACAGTGGTTATGGGCCGGCCACATGCACCAAGGCTGGAGGGTCCAAACCTGGCCTGGGCCAGCTGAAACAACTACGACAACTGCAACAAGAAAATAGCCAGGCATTGTGGCAGGCGGCTGCAGTCCCAGCTACTTGGGAGGCTGAGGCAAGAGAATCGCTTAAGCCCAGAAGTTGCTGTGAGCTGTTTCACAGCACTCTACCAAGGGTGACATAGCGAGACTTTGTCTCAAAAAAAAAATACACACACACACACACACACACGTATATATATCCCTATGATGATCTTTATCAAAGGATAAAAGATTGGTTCGAAGTAAGGGCCCTCAAAATTTGAAACCTGTCCATTCAAGGTCTAAGAATAAAGTAAACAGACCTAAACTACAGCATAGTTATTTTTGTTCCTAGAGAATTAAGGGGAGAATTTTCTGGGAATTATTGCTATTTTTAAAAAGGGTAAAGTCTCTGGTTGGGACTTTTTTTTTCTAGAAGAGGTGTTTCCTCCTTTATTTTTTATTTATTTATTTTTTTTGGCCAAGGCCGGGTTTGAACCTGCCACCTCCAGTATATGGGGCCAGTGCCCTACTCCTTGAGCCATAGACACCACCCCTGGTTGGAACGTTTTAAGTTTGTTCTTGCCTAAAAGTTTAGTTTCCTCTAGAAGTCCAATGCGCTATCTATTGCTCCACGGAGCCACCTAAAGTTTAGTTTCCAAGAAGAGCTTTTGCCCATAATTATTGACGTGATCCTTACAATAGCCCTTCAAGACATTATGCATGCACTTATCTGAGTTTGTAGATGACAGGTTAGACCTACAAAGAGGCTAAGGTCACTCACTGGAAGGAAGTTCTAGGACTGGGACCAGAATCCAGGTTGTCCTTCTCTTAGTGCAGTATTTGGTTTGTTTCTTTCCCCCACTGAACATGCAATCCAAAAGTGGCTTTATAGTTTTTATTTCCCACCAGCAATTTTGAATCACATCTTCAGACCTGTAATCTTGCTAATAATTCAACCAACATATGCTGAGTCTGACCATGAACCAGGTATCAAGTTAGGTTCTGAGAACACAAAGATAAATTAAGTCAAATACCCTCAAGGTCCCAGAATCTAGTCAAGAAGGTAGCTAATATAAACAACTGCAATGCAGTGTGGTAAGGGCTATAATTCTTTTCTTTTTAAATTTTTTTAATTTTTATTTATCTTATTTTTTTTTTTATTAAATCACATCTGCATACATTAGTGCAATCAAGGGGTACAATGTGCTGGTTTCATATACAATCTGAAATGTTTTCAACAAACTGTTTAACATAGCCTTCATGGCATTTTCTTTTTTTTCTTTTGCTGCCTATGCTTTGGTGTCTTATTCAAGAAACCACTGCCAAGTCCAATGTCATGAGGATTTTTCCCT
>CAUYON010100241.1:0-10403 GCA_963573935.1 Arctocebus calabarensis | reverse complement strand
CCTCCAATGAGCAGATGCTCTAGAGGTTTGTGCCTGCCTAGGTCACATGGGGCTCTGTGGCTCCTCAGCCAGTCCACCAGTTATGTCAGTGTTGGCAGGGGGGGAGGTGAGGCCTGACAACCTGGGTACTTGATAGGGGCTGGGGCAATTCAGTCAGTTCCAGCCCTGTCCCTGATTGAAAAAACTGATAGAACAGAGCAAGTTCGCAGAATTTCTGCCCTGTGGAAGAGACACTGGGCTGCTAATAGTCCTGACTTATTCTGTGAGCTTCAGCCCTTTGTCTCAGCTGTCATCCCCTGAGGGCCAGGTGTGGCCGAAATTTAGCAAAGCTTTGGTCCGCTTCGGCCAGCCACTTTTCAGCTCAGTCTCTCACTGCTCCTAAGCCGGGAGAACAGCACAGACCAGTGGCAACCCATGCCCTGTCCAGACCCCTTGAGAAAGTGTCCAAGAATCTGGACTCCGTGGGGGACAGACCTCCAGAACTCAGGGTGAGAGTGGAGGGGAATGTCGTGAGTTCCAACTTGCAGGTAGAGAATATATACAGTTTTATACAGCTTTATGCCTGGCAGGAGAGTGCTGTGGCACAGGGGAAGGAGGTCCGGTTTTTAGAGGGTCTCTCCCATGGGGTAGAGTGGGAGGACATCTGAACTCTACTCGCTTGTTTGTATGGAGGTATAGAGTATACTGCAAGCTGTTCTCTTGGGGAAGGGGACTCCTGTCTGCTTGGTGATGTGCTCTGTACCTTTTATTTGTATCCTTGGGGTTGCAGGTCACTCCAGCAGGGTTGCTGTGCGTTCCTCAACCTTGTCTCTTGACTCAGCTCCAAACCATTGGTTTCTCACTAAATTTCTGTCCTTTAACTCTCCTTCTAGATGGGAGCATCTGCAGAAAGCTGGCTACAGACTGCCATCTTGGCTCCTCCCCCCTATACTCTAAATAGTTTTAACACAAACCCTTGCATTGTGCATATTAGGTGCAGTCCCACCAATTACCCTCCCTCCTCCCAACCTCCTTCTTCCCCTCCCCTTCTCCCTTCTCTTCCCTACTTCTTTCTGGACTATAGTTGTGTTTTATTATTTGTGTGAAAGTATAGATGATTATATATTGGTTTCATTGAGTACATTGGATACTTTTTCTTCCATTCTTGAGATACTTTACTAAGAAGAGTATGTTCTGGTTCCATCCAGGTAAACATAAAAGATGTAAAGTTTCCATCTTTTGTGGCTGCATAGTATTCCATAGTACAGTTTGTTAACCCATTCATGGGTTGATGAGCACTTGGGGTGCTTTCATGACCTGACAATTATGAACTGAGATGATTCTCTCAATTGATGCAGAAAAAGCCTTTGATAGTATCCAGCATCCTTTCATGATCAGAACACTTAAGAAAATAGGCTTAGACGGGTCATTTCTTAAACTGATAGAGGCCATCCATAGCAAACCCACAGCTAATATCATACTGAATAGAGTAAAACTGAAAACATTTCCACTCAGATCAGGAACGAGGCAAGGATGCCCACTGTCTCCACTGATATTCAACATAGTAATGGAAGTCTTAGCCATTGCAAGCAGGCAAAAGAAGGCGATCAACAGTATCCAAATGGAGTCAGAGGAGATCAAACCCTCACTCTTTGATGATATGATCTTATACCTGGAATACCCTCCCCTTCAAATGCTAATTACCCTGAACAGTGAAAGTCCTAATTTGGGATCTTCTCCCAGGCTGCCCAGCCTTGCGAAGGCCCTGCCCACATTTGCAGGGGGCTGCTCCACTGTGTCTTTGATAATAGGCACAGATGTTGGGCCCGCCTATCTCAGAGTGACTTTTGCCTAATAACCACCATCAATGTGCCCCAACTGCACCTGTTCAGCATTTTAAAATGAATTAGTGTGCTTGATTGGCTCCAAAAATCTTGCCCAGCCAAATCTTTTGTCAGCCTGATTATAACTGCCAAAATGTGAAGCCATTACGTGACTGGCAGCAGCTCAACAGGCTGGAAAGGTGCCAATGCCACCAGCAGCCTGAATGTGTCCCCATGGTTATTATTGCTAATGATCGTCTGGCTTTAGGGGGGCCTAGGATTAATAAACACACAAGATGGCCCCCACCAGCAATCAAGTCTGAAAGCCACATAAGGTGACCCACAGTGGTTAGGCTGGGGTGGCTGACTAATCAGAGCCCCACAGACCAGGAGGATTGGAAGGGTGTCACATGAGTTAGGGGACACAGATACTGGAGCACCCATAGCTAGGAAGGAGAAGCAGCACTCAGCAGAATAAATAAGGTTTTTTTTTTTAAGGCTGGGGTTGGGTTTGAACCCACCACCTCCGGCATATGGGGCCAGCACCCTACTCCTTTGAGTCACAGGTGCTGCCTGAGAATTAGATAAGCTTTAATAGAATGCCCCTCTTTTGTGAGGTGCTGGGCAACCTTAAGGCTTCCTGAGATGGTCCAAGGTCTGCCTTTATTTTAAAAACATGGCCATAATACGGATTTCATATCTCTGGTCCCTCTCATACAATGTACTACGATAATTCTACTTTCAGTAAAATTGGAAGAGAAAAAAAATCACAAAGTATATCAATTTGGTCATACAGACATTTGTTTACTGAGTGTCTAAATCTCTTTACCTACTTAAAATTCACCAATATCCTGAACCGGGGGGATGATTGAGGTAAGTACTGTAAAAATGCACAGTTAGATATTAAATAAGCATTAAATATGATGTTCAAAATATAAGGAAACAACTTTATTTTATAATGTAGTGGATGTGTGTAGTTGATGTTTCTTTGTGTATTGGTGGATACCTACACAGACAAAAAATGATGTTCAAAATGTAAGGTGTGATTAAATTCTTGTCACGTGCTGATTAATTTCCCAGCACCCACCTTAGTGCCTGGCACGGAGTACGAACAGGGGTGGTGTGTTGAATGGACGAGGGCATGCAGAAATGACTAAGAGATGGAATAAGATCCTGAGGGAAAAATAACTAACGAAAAATTGTACACTTAGAAGCATCTATGTAAAAAATTATAAAAAGTGTTGCAAAGAAATTAATTACTGAATTTAGTGGCAGGGTGGTTTGTTTTCTTTTGTTTCCAATTTTTGTTTGGGGGATGTATGTGTGTGTTTTACAGAGCATATGACCAGTGTTTAAATTCTTTATTTTTTTCTTTTCATTTTTTAGAATGAATCTGGGAAGTTAGTTTATAAACGTTTTCAAGATACAATTGTTGGAAAATACCTGCTAAAGTGATTTCATTTTTTAAGTTCGGTATTTTCTCTGTTTTTGCCACCTTATGTACTTTGAAAATATTGTATGCACTTTAATTTCACTTACCATAAATAGTGTGGGACTTTTGCTATGCCCTGGAGTGTGAGACTCTGAAGGTCTTAAAAGTGTAATGATGTCTGTGAATCTTAAAGGTAGTCCTTGTGTATCTTAATATTCACACCTACTTAAAAAATATATGTATATTACTATTTTTATTTGTCCTTTACAAATATTCTTAAAGATTAAGGAAATTTAAGGTCCATTGAGTCACCAAAATGCAATTAGCCTTGGAGTTATCTTTGTAATGTTTCCACAGCTCATATTCACGGCGGAAACCCAGCCGTGCCGGAGGTGGTTGTACGTTTTCCCCTGGACGCCATGTGAAGTGTTCCATAACTTTGTTCTTCTTACACTGACATGCTCTTGGCTGGAGAAACACAATCCTCAAGGCTTAGCAAGTGGACCACCAAAGAACTTGATCTCCATCTTTCAGGGACTGAGGGGTTCCAGATATTTTGCTGCACTTTGGAAAGTCATAGTCAAGTGCAGAGGTTCCATTCCTATGCAGAGTTTGTCCATCTTTGCTTTAATAGGTGTATTAGTTTTTATACACCTGTATTCAACAGGTCTGGTGTGCCCTCCATCTTGGTGGGTTTCCTTTCTTTTTTTGCTATTTTTGGCCAGGGCTGGGTTTGAACCTGCCACCTCCAGCATATGGGGCTGGCACCCTAACCCTTTGAGCCACAGGCGCTGCCCTTGGTGAGTTTCCTTCAACTTGCAGTTACTTTAATTAAACATTGCTGAGCTGTAAGAACTCTACTCGGATACATTTGCGACTGCGTTCCCATTTATAAATGTGTTCTCTCATGCTCAGTTGCCAGGTCCTAATGCAAATGTGGTGTGGGATCCCTTGTGTAGACAGGGTTACAGGCATTGGTGAGGGACTGGTAACAGAAAACTGCCTTCAAGTACACTAATTAATCAATAAATATTAGGCATTTATTTTAAAAAAGTAAATTTCTGGCTATCTACCTAAGAGGACTAACAGCACTTGGCTGACAAATCAGAGCTAGAAATCCAGCTTTCCCAGGGGAAAAGGACAAGTGCAGGGGCCCCCACTCCCCCATTTCTCTGTAATCCAGGCTTGAGCAACTGCTCATACCTGCAGAGGCAGGAACCACCTCCCCATCTGCTGGTCAGAACGTAGCTGCTAACTGCAGCAGGGTGCAGAGGACTTTCTGGCCCACAGGCCTGGCTACAGGTACAATGGAGCCTTGAAGGGTCTGGAACAGTCTTAAGGCTAATTATCCTGTCATTAGCATAAATCTACATGGCAGTTGACATCCCCAGTGGGCTCACAGAGCGGCTCACAGGAGGCCCACACGTGCAGTAAGCTCTGGTTCTAAGGTAATGCCTGAACAACGGAACCACCAGGTTGACCCAGCCCAAGCCATCCAACATAGAACCCCGGCCATAACTGAAGCCTTCTTTGTCCACACAATGAAGATCTGTTTGTAACAAATGTATTTTGCTTTGTAAACCACCTGCCCGGCAAGCCTGTCTTCCTCTTCCTCAGTAAACTTTGCCTCATGCTTTCCTTACTTTGGGGTGTCTGGTTATTCTTCATCCAAGAGCACCCCAAGAACTGAGGATTCAAACAGCTACCTGAAACCCCAACATTTTAGGATACAAAAAGCTGCCTTGAAACCAGACAGTAGCAATAGTTGTCCTATGGTAGTCTTGGTATATTTTTATTCTTTTTACTTTTTTTTAACATATTTAAGAATAAAAATCTAAAGTTCTTACAATTCTGTAAAAATTAAGAAAAAAAAGCTTTAGGAGGAAAAGTATTTACACTGGGATTTGACAGATAGAGCTGATTACATTTACCCGTCTCTGCCAGAATTCGCTGATAGGAAATTATCTACACAGTGTTCAGAATACCAGGAATTTGCAACAAAATTAAATTAGAATACCAAATTGTCTTTAAAGTGACATCATCTGTCAGTCCATTCTCATAGCCTTTGATCTGTATGACCAGCGTAAATAATCTCAGAGCTAAAATGGAAAGCTTTAACATAAAAATGAATTTTCAGCAATGTCAAATCCAGAAGGAAATACATCTCCCATGAAGCCGGCACAAGTCAGACACACTCTGCAACAACTCGTCTTCCCTTCTGTTACACACAGGGATGTTTTCTTTTTTATTTTGTAACACTCAGGCCCAGTATAAACTTTTGTTTATTCTTCCCTTTTTCTCCAAATATCCTCAGTCTAGGCATTTACCTCTCCAACTCTAAATGTTCACTGCTCAGTTATGCTCCCATTTTGTGTGTGTGTGTATGATTTCTCTTATAAATATATAAAAGAAATATTTAAAAAGATTTATAATATGTAAAAATATATATATAAGAAATATTTTTTAAATATACATATATATGTATATGATTTATTTTCAGAAATGGACTCACAAAGGATGTGGGGGCTGGTAAGTCTGGGAACCTATAGGACATGCCAGCAGGCTGCAAACTCAGGTAAGAGCTTAGCTTTGAGTCTTGGGTCTGAAATCTGTAGAAATGACTGGCAGGCTGGAAATTCAGAATTGCTGCTTCCGCTTCTCTAGGAAAGTTGAGTTTCTGCTCTTAAGGCCTTCAGTTAATTGAATGAGGCCACTCCTGTTATCAAGGATAAGCTTTTTCACTTAGTCAACTTACTGCACATGTGCAAAGTGGCTTCACAGCCACAGCTAAACTCATGTTTGCTCAAACGACCATGGCCCAGCCTGGTTGACACATAAAACCCACACATGCCTTGGTGCATTGCGTTTGCCCTCCTGAATGTATTTTCTTTGCTATTCAACTTGCTTTCAGCTATACTTTTGTAGACACGTTGTGAGGACAGGAATGACCTCTTAGTCACATCTAGATCCTTGGTACAAAGGACATAATTCTTCCCTGAACAAATGTATGAAAATGCTGGATGGATGGAAGGATGAGTGAAAGGCAGGATGGCTGATGGGGTGAAGGAAATGAGAAGGGAGAGAAGTGGTTTGAATTCCCTGCTTCTTTTTATTTTTTTCCAAAGTCTCAAAAAATAGACAATGAGGTTGGCGCCTGTGGCTTAAAGGAGTAGGGCCCATTTGCCAGAGGTGGCAGGTTCAAACTCAGCCCCAGTCAAAAAAAATAAAAAATAGACAACCAATATTTATAAATAAAAATAGAAGATAATTTCAAGAAACAGATGATGCCAAATCTTATATACAACAGAAAAAGAAGATATACTTCAATTCATTCTACTTCATCTGGATGTAGCTGATATTAAAATTGGAAAAAATATTATTATAAAAGGAAATTACAAACATATTTCACTTATAAATGAGGATGCAATATCCTAAACAACATATTAACAAGTTTAATTAAAAATTATTGTTCAGAATTCTGTTCCTGCAGTGCCCTGTCCCTGGCTACATTTTATACTTTCATATCTATATCACAACTACTGGTACTAATCTAATGCTAGCTGTTTTCTTTCAAATAAAAATCTAAACTCTTTACCAAAAATACTATTCTGCAAATCTTTATGTGTTTGCAGTATCAAGCAAAGTGATGGAAACATAAATAAACGAATAATTATTTAAGGGTTCTGAGATTCCATTTTTTTTTATTAAATCATAGCTGTGTACATTAATGCAATCATGAAGTACAATGTGCTGGGGTTTTGGGGGGTTTTTTGCAGTTCTTGGCTGGGGCAGGGTTGGAACCTGCCACCTCCAGCATATGGGGCCAGCGCCCTACTCCTTTGAGCCAAAGGTGCCGCCCCAATGTGCTGGTTTTATATACAATTTGAATTGTTCTCATCTAACTGATTAACATACCCTTCACAGCATTTTCTTAGTTATTGTGTTAAGACATTTATATTCTACACCTAATAAATTTCACAGGTACCCTTTTAAGATGCATCATAGGTGTGGTCCCACCAATTACTCTCCCACCACCCATCTTCCTACCTCCGCTGCTCTCCCTCTCCCATTTCCCCTACTTCTTAGATATACTTCTAAAGCTATAAATTGGTTTCATAGTAAGACTGAGTACATTGGATAATTTTCTTCAATTCTTGAGATACTTTGCTTAGAAGAATATGTTCCAGCTCCATCCATGTAAACATGAAAGAGGTAAAGTCTCCATCTTTCTTTAAGGCTGCGTAATATTCCATGGCATACATGTACCACAATTTATAAATCCATTTGTGGGTCGATGAGCACTTGGGCTTCTTCCATGACTTAGCAATTATGAATTGGGCTGCAATAAACTTTCTGGTACAGATGTCTTTGTTATAATGTGATTTTTGGTCTTCTGAGTATATACCTAATAGAGGAATTGTAAGCTTGAATGGCAAGTCTATTTTTAGATCTCTAAGTGTTCTCCAAACATCTTTCCAGAAGGAATGTATTAGTGTGCATTCCTCCTGGCAATGTAGAAGTGTTCCCTTTTCTCCACAAACTCAAATGTATTAGCAAGAAAAGAAAAAGTGATCCCATCTCAGGGTGGGCAAGGGACTTGAAGAGAAACTTTTCTGAAGAAGACAGGTGCATGGCCTACAGACACATGAAAAAATGCTCATTATCCTTCATCATCTGAGAAATGCAAATCAAAACCACTTTGAGATATCATCTAACCCCAGTAAGATTAACCCACATCACAAAATTCCCAAATCAGAGATACCATTTCCTTGATGGCAAAACATTTTAAAACTTTCAGATGCATCTTTAAATTGTTACTTCTCCGTGATCAAGGTCCTATTATTTTTCACACTGAACAGCAGCAGAAATGGAGTCACTGAGGATGTGTGGTTCTGCTGTGGGTCCTGTGCTGTGCTAACAGTAAGGGATGTCCCTTGAACAAGACAGAATTCCTGATTTAATGGCCAAACGTGGAAAAGGAAAGAAAAAACTGTGCTGTGTATCTTCTCTGTGTCCTTTCAGATCCCTTTTCTGTCTTCATCTTCCTCTACACCACTCTCTGGCCCAGGAAACTCATCTGCGTGGAGGACATCAATGAATTCCTCAGCCTCTCGGCTTGTCACTGAGTTTAAACAATGGAAAATTGAAGGGGAGAGAATGAGGTAAGGATGGAGAAGCAAAACCAGAAAACCACAGTTCAAAGTTCCTGATAGGCAGCCTCCTCCAACCCCAGGAGGCTTCTCCTAACAGCCTGTTCAATCCTCTAGGCTTCACTGTCACTTTCAACAAGGCCTCCTACCTGTCACCCACCACCCAGTTATAAAGCTTCTGTAACATGGTAGGTGTCTGTTATCTTGTCCCCCACTTCCAGGAGCCACATTCCTCCATGCTGGTTATCTATAGCTGCATTCAAAATTATCCTGAAAGTTAGTGGCTTAATTAAAACAGTAATAAACACTTCTTATTTTATGTGATTTCTATATTTCAGGAATTGAACAGCAGTGAAGCAAGGAGTTCTGGGCTCAGGTCCTCTCCCAAAGTTGCAATGAAGATCTTGGCTCAAACGACAGTCACAAGGAGGCTTGGTTGGAAGACCTACTTCCAAAAATAAAATCACTTGTGCAGACAGCCAGGTGTGCTGAGCAACAGGAGAGTCCTTATGAGATAGACGCTGGCTTCCCCCAGTGTGGGTGATTCAAGAGGGAACAAGTGAATATGGAGTGATGGGTCCGGGAAGTCACGGCCACTGTTTCCACAGGCTCCTCCTGGGGACACAGCCCAGCCCTGCTTAGAGTGAGAGGAGAATACACAGGGCCTGACACTGGGAGCTCTGGCTTCGTGAAGGTCACTGGAGGCTGCCTACCACGGCTGTCTCGTGTCCCCTTCTTTATCCAGGACACAGGTGTGGCACAATTAGTGGGATCACACCTACGGTGCATCTTAGCAGGGTACTGGTGAAACTTATTAAATGAAGAATATCAATGTCTTCATATAGTGATTAAGAAAATGCCATGAAGGCTATCTCTAACAGTAAGACCAAAATATTTCTGATTGTATATGAAGTAAGCACATTGTGCCCCATGATTGCACCAATGGACACATTTATGATTTAATAAAACTATTAAAAAAAATAAAAAGCCAAATAGAAATTCCAAGGCTTCAAGTAAGGCTGGCAGTAGGAGAAAGCTGCCTGCACCTGAAATGCCAGGGGGACAGTGCCAGAAATGTCCCAGATCTAACCTGTGTGGCCTGATGTCCAAGGACGAGACAAACCACCTCTCTGATGTCTCTGTGTGAGCCCCTGGGGGCAGTGTGGGAACAAACAAAGTATTTCATTTGCCCAGTGGAATGGGAACTCATCTCCCATTTAACTGACCCACAGAAAACAGATTTTCTGCACATTTCTGTCCACACGCACGTTGTCTACACAGACGCCACAGCAGAGAGTACATTCTGCCAGTCGGCATGTGCCCAAGACTCCTGGAGTTCAGGGTGGCCAAGGCCCCCAGTACAAAACGAGAAAAATGGCTTGCTACAGGGACTATTCATTGATACAAATGGCTGACCATGAGTAACCGTCGAAGCATGTTTTCCTATGTATTAGGAAAACCTATCAATTTTAAAGTTCCTATCTGATACCATATTTATCCAGGTAATCAAATAATTGTTTTCCCTACGGAATTTCATAATGCCCTATTTTCTGTTAGAATATTATGGCCCAAAATCTCTGGATATAATTATTAAGTTCATAAAAAAAATCTACGCCCTTTCCTAAAGTCTTCCCTAAAGGGGTGAAGCCCCTTTACTTGAACAATTTCACTGTTTACCCTCCTCCGTTCTCCCCACTGTGACCAAACCCACTCTGTGCTCCTGGAACTCTGCATTTCACCACCAATTTTGCAAAGCCCATCAGTGTGTGTGTTTCCCTGTCTGGGCCTTTGGCTTCTTGAGGTCCCAAGCTGTCTTGTTTTACTGTCTATAGACAGTGACTTCATTAATTAATTAATTGAACTTAAAATTTTAAAATGTAGGGGAGGAGCCAAGATGGCGTTCTGTAGCCAGCTTTCTGCAGACGCTCCTGTCCAGAAGGAGAGTTAAAGGACAGAAATTTGGCGAGAAAGCCAACGGTTTGGAGCTGAGCCAAGAGACAAGGTCGAGGAACACACATC
>CAUYON010100238.1:0-19907 GCA_963573935.1 Arctocebus calabarensis | reverse complement strand
AGTACTTGCTGGACCCAAAGTTTCTACAGTAGCAGTCCCCAACCTTTTTTGGCACCAGGCACTGGTTTCATGGAGGACTATTTTTCCATGGACTGTGGCAGTAGGGAGATGGTTTCAGGATAATTCAAGTGCATGCCATTTATTATACATTTTATTTCTATTATTATTAAATTGTAATATATAGTGAAATAATTATACAACTCACCACAATGCAGAATCAATGGGATGCCTGAGCTTGTTTTCCTGCAATTAGATGGCCCCAGTGCTAGCATCACTACCTCATCTCTACTTCAGATCATCAGGCATTAGATTTTCATCCCTTGCATGCAGTTCACAGTAGGGTTTGCACTCCTATGAGAATCTAATGCTGCACTGATTTGACAGGAGGTGGAGTTTAGGCAGTGATATGAGTCATGAGGAGTGACTATAAATACAGATGAAGCTTTCCTGGCTTGTCTGCCGCTCACCTTCTACTGTGTGGCTGGGTCCTAACAGGCCACAGACCAGTACCAGTCTGTGTCCTTGGGCTTGGGGACCACCGTTTTACAAGGTCCCCAGTATAGCCCACAGGGAGTCTAAATCCCCAGGGAAAGAATAAAACAATACACCAAAAAGGCAGCCACTGAGACAAAGGAAAACAAAGTGTGTGCTTTCCACAGCTTGAGAGCTCTTGGTCTGAGGCTATGAGAAACGACCTCACACTCAGCAGCAGCACAAAGTCTATGTTTGGCCTCACAAACAGAGAGGAGATCCCCTCCAACTGGAAGAGCTTCTTCTGTGTTCAGGATAAAGTGTACAGTGAGACTGCTACTCCCCCTCTGCACAATATTGCAGGAACAACCACTACTTTTGCCACTAGAAGCTGGGACAAGTGAGCTGGAAGACTGCTATCTGGGGCTGTGAGTGCACGGGTACACTGCACACCCCTGCTGATGTGGCCTCTGTGCCTAGGCTTGCATGTGAAGGGCAGGGTCCCTCCTTCCCTCTGTGCGGTGCTGAGGCATTGCTGTTGCTGAGGGCCTAAGAGTTGCATATCAGGGGTAGTGGATGGCAACTTTGCACTGAAGCCACTGAAAACACCAGCAGAACTACTTGGAGCCCAGAGGGTCATATTGCTACTTCCCTTGACATCATCCACACCATGCTGGCTTCCCACAGACCCAAGAACCCACTCACCCACTGGGATTACTGCTGCCACTACTGGCATCCAATCAAGCCACCTGGAAGCCTAATAATTGGCCTTCCTGGTCCTACTAACAACCATAGCATGGTATGCTGCTCTGGGAACCAAGAACACCCATGCCCAGTGCACCACTGGTGCCCAAAGAGAGGCCTACCTGGCACCCTGCACCATAGCCTTCACTGATAACTGCACCCTAAACCACTGAGAAAATCACAGATAACACCGACACTCTTTACAATCAAAGAAGTCATACAGAAATTATACGACCACACAAATAAAGCCAAAGGACCTACCCAATCCACATCATTGATAAATGTTCAAGAAAAAGTCCTCCCCTACAAAAGCAAGTTCAAAAATTGAATGGAGCGAATGTTACACTGGAAGAGCACATATCAGTGTAAGGACACAGGAAGTATGAAACGCAAGGAAATCTGACACCTGCAAAGGAACACAATAATTCTTTAGTAAAAGATCCCTATCAGAAAGAAATTCACAAAAGCTCAGAAAAAGAATTCAAAATTATGATACGAAAAAGCTCATTGAAATACAAGATATTTCTGAGAAACAATAGAAATACATCAGAAAAACAATTTAAGATATAAATGAGATAGAAATTTACTAAAGAGACAAATATCATAAAAAAATTAATAGAAATTCTGGAACTGTAGAACTCCTTGAATGAAATACAAAATACACTAAGAAGCTTCAACAATAGATAGATCAAGCAGAAGAGAGAAATTCAGAACTTAAGACAGATCTTTCAAAATAACCCAGTCAAACAAAAGTAAAGAAACAGAAAAAGAATAAACAAAGTCTTTGTGGCATAGAGAACACCATAAAGTGACCAAATATTTCAATTATTTGTATTCCTGAGTATGAAGAAAGAACCAAAGGGTTCGAAAACCTATTTCATGAAATGATAGATGAAAATTCCCAATTCTGGCAAGACATTTAGACATCAAGATATGGGAGGCTATGTGATTCCCAGATACAAAGTAAAAGGATTTCCTTCATGGCATGTTATAATTAAATTGTCTAAGGTCAGTGACAAAGAGAAAATTCTAAAGAGAGAAAGCATTTAGTCATCTGTAAAGGAGCTCTCATCAGACTAAATAGTGGATTTCTCAGCAGCAACTTGACTGCCCAGAAGAAAATAGGATGATTCAAAGTGCTGAAAGAAAAAATCCTGTCTCTGAGGATACTATGTCTAGCAAAATTATCCTTCATAAGTAAAGGAGCAAAAAAGTCTTTCCTGGGTGAAGCAAATGTTGAGGGAATTTATCACCACTACACCAGCATTATGAGAAGTACTTGTCCTGGAAACAAAAAGGACAACAGTTACCATGAAAACACACAAAAATGTAAAGCTCACCTGTAAAGCAATTACACAAATGAGGAAAAGATTCGAATTGTACCATAGCAAATCAGCAACCATAAGGACCATCCAAAAGAGAATAAAAGGGAACCGAGAATATACAAAACAACTAGAAAGCAATTAGCAATATGACAGAAACAGAACTTCACATATCAATAATAACCCCGAATGTAAACAGATTAAATTCTCCACTTAAAAGATTTAGGCTGGCTAAATGGATTTTTTAAAAAGATCCAAGTATATGCTGTCTACAAGAAATATATGTTAAAACACATATAGACTCAAAGTAAAGAGATGGAAACAGATATTCCATCAAATGGAAACCAAATGTGAGCAAGAATAGCTATACATGTATCATATCAAACAGATGTTAAGTCAAAAAAGGAAGAAAGACAAAGTCATTTTTAATTGCAAACGAACGCGAGAGTACAAATTTTTAGGTTATATTGTTCTCACTTCCAGGGTAATAAAAGAGCCCCTCACCTAGGTAGCATATTATACACCCTCACTATGTGCACATTAGGTGAGATCTTGCCTCTTGCATTATATTATGATAAAGCAATCAAGTTAGCAAGAAGATAATGTTATCAAGTTAACAATTCTAAATGTATATATGCACTCAACACTGGAATGCCCAGATTCATAAAGCAAATATTCCTAGATCTAAAGAAAGACTCCAGTACAATTGTGGGGGACCTCAACATCTCCCTCTCAACATTAAATCTTTTAGAGAGAAAATCAACAAGGGAACATTGGACTTAAATCAATGCTTAGACCAAATGTACCTAGAGACATTTATAGACTATTTTATCAACTTCTCATGAGCAGAATGCATATTCTTCTCACCAGCATATGGACCAGTCTTAAGGATTGACTGCATGCTAAACCACAAGGGAAGTTTCAACAAATTTTTAAAAATTGAAATTATACTATCTTTTCAGACCACAATGGAATAAAACTAAAAATCAATACTGATTTTTGGAAACTGGAAACTATATAAATACATGGTAATTAAAAAATGTGCTCTTAAGAAACCATTGGCTTAATGAAGAAATTAGGAAAGAAATAAAAACGTTTCTGGAACCAATGAAAATGAAAACACAACATAACAAAATCTGTGGGACACATCAAAAGCAGTGCTAAGAGGGAAGTTTTAGCAATAAATGCGTACATCAACAAAGTAGAAAGATTTAAAATAACAATGCATCTCCAGGAACTTAAAAAAAAAAAGCAAGAAAAAAACAAACCCGGAATTAGCAGAAAGGAAGAAATAATGAACATCAGAGCAGAACTAAATAAAATAGAGATTAAAAAACACAATGCAAAGAATCCAACAAAATGAAAATTTGGTTCTTTGAAAAGATAAACAAAAAAAATTAACTTGACTAATTAAAAAGATAGAAGACTCAAACAAATTCAGAAATGAAAAAAGAGACATTATATCTGATATTGCAGAAATACAAAAGATCCTTAGAGACTACTATGAACAACTATCTGGTAACAAACTGGAAAACCTAGAGGAAATGAATAAATTCCTGAAAACACACAGTCTTCCAAGATTGAATCAGGAAGAGACAGAAAATCTGAACAGATCAGTAATGAGTAGCAAGAGTGAACCAGTAATAGAAAGTTTCTCACCAGAGAAAAGCTCAGGACCAGATGAATTCACTGTGTAATTTTACTGCATATAAAGTAGGAAACAATACTGATCCTCCTCAAACCATTCCAAAATGTTGAAGAGGAGGAAATTTCCCCTCACTCGTTCTATAAGGCCAGCATTTCCCTGATAGCAAAGCCAGACAAGGACACAACAACAATTAAAAAAAATCTTGCAGGTCAATAGTCCCAGTAAGCATAAATACAAAAATCCTCAAAAATTAATAGCAGACTGAGTCAACAGCACATCAAAAAGATAATACATAATAATTAAGTGGGATTTATCCCAAGGTTGCAAGATTGGGCCAACATACACAAATCAATAAACGCAATTCACCACAGAACGAAGAACAAAAAACCATTCAATCGTCTCAATAGATGAAAAAGCATTTGAAAAAATTCAACACCGTGGGCGGCGCCTGTGTCTCAAAGGAGTAGGGTGCCAGCCTCATATACTGGACATGGCAAGTTCAAACCCGGCCCCAGACAGAAACTGAAAAAAAAAAAAATTTCACCACCTCTACATGATAAAAACTCTTAACAAATTAGGCGCGGAAGAACCATACCTCAAAACAATAAAGATCTTGATAAATGATAAACTCACAGCTAACATCATACTGGATGGGGAAAAGGTGAAAGCTTTTTCTCTAATAATTGCAACAAGACACTTTCACCCCTCCCTCCCTCCCTCCCTTCCATTCGGTCAGCCTAGTTTATAGCAACCTCAAACTCCTGGGTTCAAGCAATCCGGCTGTTTCAGCCTTCTAAGTAGCTGGGATGACACCTACCTAATTTTTCTATTTTTAGTAGAGATGGGGGGGTGTCTCAATCTTGGTCAGGCTAGTCTTGAACTCCTGAGCTAAAGCAATCCTTCTACCTTGGCCTCCCAGAGTGCTAGGATTAAAAACATGAACCACCGTGCCTGGCCGAGACCCAAGTTTTATATATAGTAGGTTCAGCACACCGCAAAGAGACTCATCCCTTTTCTGAAGCCTGAAGTCATGAAATCATTGATTAGCCTAAATTGGGATGATGCCCACCTTTGAACTTAGAGTAAAAGGAACAGGATAATGTTGCACAAACTAGTGGCTCTTAAGGACACCACATGGCTTGGTCCTTAGAAAATGGAAGGCAAGATCCAGAACAATAACAGAAACAGTGATGGGGCAGAGAGTATAATAGCTGTCGCCTTCTGCAATCTTCTTGTGGCCCTTGTGAAAGAAGGTGGAGCAGCTTTCCCTAAGCACTCTTCCTGGGAAGTGGGAATTGGTTACTTGCTTGGGCATTGCTTCACCTAACTTCTGAGCATGCCTTCCCTGAGCGCTCTCTGTTTCTCTTGACCTATTCCCAGTTTCCAGCCTGTAGGCAATGGAAGGCTTGTTGTGGTTTCCAAGTGAATGGTGCTACCACATTTTACAAAACACTTAGGACCATCCCTAGAAACACTTTGGTCCTCTGCCATCCTGAGAGCAAGCACATTGATGCTTGGTGGACGTGTCTTGAGGAGCCAAGTACCAGCTCACGGAGACAGCAACGTGCATTTCAGAACCCGAGCTGCTGTCAGGAGACATACTGATTTTTGTTATTTCCATATTAGCTGCTTACTCTCCATAGGTTTTGCCACATATATTTCAGAAGGAGGGAGTGTTTTCCTGATTGACACCTCTTTGTGGCAAAGTCACAAACATTTCCAGATCTTGCTGGGCATGGAGATGGCTGAGCCACTGGAGACAATTTTTCAGTGTCACTTGACACAGTGTGTGAGGTCAGGTAGGGGTGAATGCTGTTATCTGGACACAAAGCTGGAGCATTATCTGCTCTGTGGGGAGGCCCATCATGCTCAGCTTGCTCAGGAGAAAGACTGACACATGTGGGTCATTCCACAGAGCCTTTTCCCCCTCACAGAGCAAAGCAGGCCTGACACTTTTGGAAGAAAATGACACTGAAAGCATTTAGACAGAAGAGGGTCAAGCATTAGCAATGCTTTGTGGAAAGCCCTTTCTTCATGGATTCATGCCAATCATTATTTTACCCACTTTAGCTAATCCATTTCTATTTTTTGTTCCTTAATAAAGGAAAAAACATTAACTGTCATTTATTGAATTCTTACTGTGTGCTCAGACCATTCAGGCTGAAGATAGCTTGAACAATTGAACAATTGTTTAATTTCCAGGAATTTTGTGAGACAATTGTTAAAAACAGCCATTGTTAAAAATTAAATTATATTAATTTATCATTAAATTACACTGGAAACAAAGGTAATAAATACACTCATCACATTATAATTCTTTCACTACTTTTTACTGTTGCTTATGCTCTTGAAGTTACTCACATTTACTGTGCGTGCATGTTGGAAATACTGTATGATAACTTGCTACTGTGCATCTCTTTGTGACATTGGTGGCTTGAAATTGGCTGACCAATTACAACACAGAAATCAGCAAATGATACAAATCAGGGTTTAATTTACTGTATTGTTGATACTTTAAAAAGGATGGAGAAATTTGTTTTTTTTGAGACAAAGTTTCACTCTGTAGCCCAGGGTAGAGTGCTATGGTGTCATAGCTCACAGCAACCTCACACTCCTGAGTTCCAGTGATCCTCCTCTTGCCTTAGCCTCCTGAGTTGCTGGAACTCAGCATGCCTGCCACAACTTCTGGCTAGTTTTTTTGTTGTTTGTTTTTTAGTAGAGATAGGTCTCACTCTTGCTCAGGCTGGTGTGGAACTCCTAAGTTCAAGGGATACTCCTGCCTCAGCCTCCCAGATTGCTAGGATTACAGGAATGAGCCATGTGCCCAGCTGAGAAAATATTAATAATAATACACAGGTTAAACTTAAAATTTAAGTGTCATGTCTATAGCTGTTATATTATAAATAGCACAAAAATTAGAGGAAATATCCTTCCAGTATTTGAAACTATTAGCTGAATCGGCAAAGCAGTTGTATTTGTTCATGTTATTGACGATGAGTGAAGTTCTGACAGTCTTAACTTTTATCTTATTAATGTAAACAATGATATCAACCAATACACCTATACCATAGCCATACTTACTTTTCAGTTGCAACCATAGATTGGCTGTGGATACAAGAGTTCAGCAAAATCACTGAAAGCATTTTTTTTTTATTAAGTCCTATATACATAGATCATGAATACATTTGTGCCTTTGTGGGATTCAATG
The DNA here is from genome assembly GCA_963573935.1 of Arctocebus calabarensis. Taxonomy (NCBI): domain Eukaryota; kingdom Metazoa; phylum Chordata; class Mammalia; order Primates; family Lorisidae; genus Arctocebus; species Arctocebus calabarensis. The sequence goes on along the minus strand of CAUYON010100238.1, from coordinate 12,514 downwards.
TGTTGATTATTTGTACAAATTGGAGTGCTTATATCCTACTAATTAACATAGCTTTCACCTCATTTACTTAATCACAGTATTAAGACACTTGTGTTCTATACTTGATAGATTTGACTTGTACCCTTGCAATACGGTCTGTAAGTGTGGTCCCACCATTAACCCTCCCTCTGATCACCCCCCTACCTTTCCACCTCCTTCCCCTTCCCTCCTTCATCCTGGGTTATAGTTGAAACTATAGTTGCAAAATGATAGTCACACTATCATTTGAAAGTGTGAGTGATTATAAATTGGTTTCATAGTAGTACTGAGTATATTGGATTTTTTTTTTTTCCATTCTTGAGAAACTTTACTAAGAAGATTATTTTCCAGCTCCATCCATGTAAACATAAAAGAGGTAAAGTCTCCATCTTTTTTTAATGCTGCATAGTATTCCATGGTATTAATATACCATAATTTATTAATCCATTCATGGGTCAATGGGCACTTGAGCTTCTTCCATGACTTGGCAATTATGAATTGAGCTGCAATGAACAATGTGGTGCAAATATCTTTGTTGCCAGGTGACTTTTGGTATTTTGGATATACATCTAGTAGAAAAATTACAGGATCAAACAGCAGGTCTACATTTAGATTCCCGAGTGTTCTCCAAACGTCTTTCCAAAAGGAACGTACTAGCTTGTATTCCCACCAACAAAGTAGAAGTGTTCCCTTTTTTCCACATCCACACCAACATCTGTAGTTTTGGATTTGGTGATGTGGGCTACTCTTACTGGAGTTAGATGATATCTCAAAGTGGTTTGGGTTTGCATTTCTCTGGTGATTAAAGATGATGAGCATTTTTTCATGTGTCTGTAGACCATATACCCGTCTTCTTCAGAGAAGCTTCTGTTCATGTCTCTTGCCCACAATGAAATGAGATCACTTATTCTTTTCTTATTAATAAGTTTGAGTTCTCTGTGGATTCTGGTTATTAGACCTTTGTCAGAAATATAACTTGCAAAAATTCTCTCCCAGTTTGAGGGCTGCCTACTTGCTTTACTTACTGTGTTCTTTTTTTTTTTTTGCAGTTTGGCCGGGTCTGGGTTTGAACCCATCACCCTCAGTATATGGGGGCAGCACCCTACCCACTGAGCCACAGGCGCTGCCCCTACTTACTCTCTTCTTGGCAGTGCAGAAGCTTTTTAGTTTGATCAGATCCCAGTAATGTATTTTTGATGTTGCTTCACTTGCCTGGAGTGTCCTCCTCATAATGTATTCTCCAGGCCATCTCTAGGAAGATGGCGTGGAAGTTGGATTTTGATCAAGTTTCTGAGTGACTTTACTTTGGTGGTAGAGCATTGTGCTTGTCATTATGGAGGATGGATCTGAAAATATCCTGGAGATCTGGTTTAGTTATGGCAAGTTTCTTCAACATGTGAGTGTCATTAAAGTATTTAATTTCTCCATTATAAATGAAACTCAGTTTAGCTGGATACAGGATTTTGGGTTGAAAGTTATTTTGTTTTAGGAGGTTGAAGGTTGATGACCATCCTCTTCTACCTTGAAAAGTTTCATCAGAGAGATCTGCAGTCATTCTAATGTTCTCCCCCTTATAGGTTATGATTTTCTTACATCCGGTTGCTTGTGGAATTTGGCAAAGTTAATTATAACATGTCTAGAGATGTTTTATTTGGATAGAGTCATGCTAGGGTTCTGAAACCGTCTGCTATCTGGATTTCAGAATCTCTTGCTATGTTTGGTAAGTTCTCTATTATCTCTTGGAGTAGAGCATCTGGGTCTTTCAAAGCAACCTCTTCTTCTTCAGGGATTCCTATAAGATGAACGTTTGCTCTTTTGGAGTGGTCCCACAGTTCTCTCAGGGAATGGTCTGTTTTTGCTCTCCACTTCTCTTCCTCTTTGAGCATTTGGGAGCATTCAAAAACTTTGTCTTCAATGTCAGAGATGCTTTCTGTTACTGAGGAGTTCTGCTGTATTTCTCAGATCTTTGACAGCTGCAAGTTCTTGTCTCAATGTGTCAAAATCTTTGATTATTTTGTCTTTGAATTCATTGAATTCTTGAGACAACTTTTGCATTACTCCTTGAAATTCTAATTCCATCTTTACCTCCATTCTGTTGATCTTATTTGCCATCTCAAGAACTCAATTTCTGACATCTCAGCCATTTGTTTATGAGCAGGATCTTCTCGTGTGTCTGTTTTGTCATTTCTTGGGGGAGTTGATCTACTCTGATTATTCATGTTGCCAGAGTTTTTGCACTGATTCTGCCCCATGCTTATTTTTCACTGTTTGGCTAGATGGGCAAGTAAGATGGAATTGGATTGGGGGCTCCTGGAGTTGTGGTTAACCAGTCCTTTGCCAAGGATCTGGGACTGGTGACTGTAGCTTTTTCCCCTAAAGCTTTGTAAAGGATCCATACAGTATTACACTCTGAGGTTCTGGGTACCTGCTTGGTATGGTGGGGTTAGGTGGCTCTTTCTTGTATTTGGCTGTTCTTTGTCCGATCATAGTGAATCAGTGACTTTGGGTTGAAGTCTCAGTTGTGGAGAAATACAAGCAACTAAGACACCCTTCCCACCCCCATGGACAACAATTGGAAGAGGGAAATCAACACTTTCCATTGCCACACAACCAGAGTATCACCCAAGAGGGTCCTTGGCTGATTGGCTCAGGTTAGGAGTTCCAAGCCAATTGACCCAGTCAGTACCAACTCTCAAGTGGGAGAGTTTGAAAGGTCTCTAGCAACTAGATAGCAGAGGTTCTACTGGTTGCTCAAATGTGGCTTGCTTTGGTGCTATGTGGAGTTAGAAAGGTCTTCCCAGTAGCAGAGTTGGACCAAGGGGCTGGTATCTCTTTTCCCACCTTGCACCTCTTTCACACCCAGTCACTGGTAACCCAACAGGGCTGTGGTCCTGCTCATCCAAGAAACAGATGTGCCAGGGCTTTGCGCCTGCCAGAATCAAAGGAAAGTAAATGCTCCCTCAGCCTGGCCACCACCCTCTGCCACCAGCCAGCTGGGGGAGCTGAGGCCGGCTTGCCTCAGGTACTCAATGGCAACTGGGGAGTGTTCTGCCTGAGCTCAGTCCGAACCTGAGGATAATAAGTAAGGAAATGTTTTTCTCCCTCAGGCACTGTGCCTTTGCCCCAGCTGCTCTGCAGCCCTGGTATCCTTATAGGGTGAGGTCTGGCTTCCTCTGGCAGTCCTCAGAGTTGGGGAGATGTCTCTCCAAGATTAGAGACCTGTGGGATCGCTCTACTGTTGCTGACTGTTTGTGGGAGGTGTCCCTGTGTAGCTCCCAAGCAGCTCCCATGGCCAGGGAGGTGGCTGTAGTGGTGGCTCCAGGAGTACAGTGCACACAGCTCCAGCAGCAGGGTGAGGCATGTGGCATGCAGTTCTGGAAGGGCAGAGTGCCTGGTGGCTCTGGCCTGGCACACACATGGTACTTGGCTCTGGCCGGGTGGGTGCACAGTGGCTCTAGCAGGGCAGAGAGTGCAGTAAGTGGCTCTGGCTTGGTGGAGCATGGGGTGCATGGCTCCAGCAGAGCAGGCCAGCAGTGGCTTCAGCAGGGTGGGGGTGCTGCACATGGCTATGGAAGGGCAGGGTGCATGGCGTGTGGCTCTGGCAGGGTGAGGCACAAGACGTGAAGCTCCAGCAGGGTGAAGTGAGCAGCTTGCAAGCTTCCTCCACAGCTGGTTTGCACTTTCACAGAGTCAAGCCTGACAGCCTCCCCTGCTTTGTCTGCACCACTTCTGGGCTCACTGTTACAGTGCTGCTTTTCTACCATGGCCCTTGCAGTGCCCGGGTCTGGCAATGAACCACAGACATTGGACCATCAGATGAGGGGGCAGGGTGGACTGGAAGTTCAAAATGGGAGGGAAAATGTTAGTTCAACTTTCATGCCTGCCAAGAGAGTGCTCAGGGTCGCAGCAGGGTCCCTCTGGAGAAGAAGTCCCTACTTCCTGCAACTCTCTCCCATGGGGTGAGACAAGAGGTCCTCAGTTCACCATTCGCCTGTAGAAAACCTACAGCAAGGAAAAAAAAATAACTCTTTTGGGGAAGGGGACAGACACTTTTCCTTTGGGATGAATGGATTTTGTACCTGAAATTTGCTTTCTAGGAGTCACAGCTTGTCTCAGCAGAGGTGACGTGCAGTTATCACTTTTCTCTCTTAGCTCAGCTCCCAGTCTTCAGCTTTATTAGCTACTTTCTGGTCATTATCCTTCCCTCTGGATGGGTGCTTCTGTTGAAAGCTGGCTCCAGTCAGACATCTTGCCCCTCCTCTTCACTGAAAGCATTTTGTAAGAATTAATCAGCTAAATGGAATTTGCAACAAGTATTGCATGTTTCCGTATTATTCATAAATTATGTGCTACACATTTTTTCTATCAATAAAATTTACATACTTAGATGTTTATACACTTTTGGGGAGGTTGTCAGTTGAGAGTATTGGTTACATTTCCTCTACCATGAATATATTTCTCTCTTTATCTCACCCTGCAAGACCCCAATTCAGAGGCTATTCTATCCCTTCTTTGGGGTCCTTTGTGGCAGCCCTGTTAACAGTGTGGGTCTGCAAAGATCCCTCTACTTCTTAGGACAAATATAATTGAATGGCAGGGACCTTAAATTGTTCAGCTCTGAACATCTAGAGCTGAGTTCAGCTTTCGGTACATAGGAGATGCCTAAAAGGTATTATAAGAAACAATGAGAGCCTTGGACATTGATGGGGCTGGAAAGTGGTGAAGGGAAAAGGAAACCAGGAGGTTAAATGTATAGATAAGGGACAGTGGAGAATATTATAGATCACCTATTAAAATTTAAATATCCAGGCTGGGCTCCTGCCCATAATCCTAGCACTCTAGAGGGCCAAGGCGAGTGGATTTCTTGAGCTCAGTAGTTTGAGACCACCCTGAGCAAAATTGAGACCCCTATCTCTACTAAAAATAGAAAAACTAGCCCAGTTTAGTGCTGGGCACCTGTACTCCCAGCTACTTGGGAGGAGAAGGCAAGAAGATCTCCTGAGCCCAAGAGTTTGAGGTTGCTGTGAGCTATGATGTGCCACAGCACTCTACCCAGGACATAGAATGACACTCTGTCTCAAAAAAAAAAAAAAAATTAAATATCCATAGGGTTCCTATAGGATTGTATAATCTTTAGCAAACTTGATTGGCCAAACCACTGCCAATAAAAGCCCTTGATGAAGTAGATTTATTTGGCGGTGATTCCATATTCAGAAGAACAAGACAAGTCACCAGGTAATCCTATCACTCCAGGTTTTTGAGGTGTGTCCTGGGTGAATTCAGTTCAGCACCCAATCCTTCCAAAAAATTCCCCTCATAAAATCCAATGAACACTTCCTTGCATGAGGCAGGCACTGGATTTTCCACGTAATTTAGTCCTCTTTTGGCCCATGTGTCCTGCAGCATGTTCCTTCTGCGAGTTTCTGACTGCACCTTTTTGTAGGGATCAGAATGCCAGCCCTCCTAGTCAAGAAGTATTTTCAGTCTTTAAAACTCAGCCATGATTGGCTAGCTAGCTGAGTTTCCTGTTCAAAAAGTGTACAATTATGCATCTCCCCAAAATACACATCTAGCCAGGATCAGATTTCCCTCAGGCAACCAGCTACTCCTCTGCAATGAGCAGTTGCCAATAAGCTTGGAAGAAAGAAATCAAATGGCCTTCCTTTCTCCCTCGCTACCATCATCACAACCATTATGACCTCCAGGAAAAGTCAGGGGCTCCAGACTCCAGCCATAGCTGGGGGCAGGGTAGAAATGTCAAAGAAAACAAAGAAAAGTTACTTACATTACCCTCATCCTTTCCCTAAGCCTTACCTACCATTTATTTAAGATAGCCCCACAGGAGGAAAATGAAGTAGGCCCCAGTCATCATCCCTCCTTGGGATCGTCCCAGTACATGCTCTGCTTCTACCCATGCCCCCTGCAAGTCTATTCTCAATTCAGACGCAGGTGTGTTCCTGTCAAAAAGCACATCAGAATACATTATTCCTCTGCTCAGAACTTTTCAAGGGCTTCCACTCCCATGGGAGGGAAGGCCCAAACTGTGTAATGGCTAAAGGCTCCCACCATCAGCCCCTCTCGTGGCCCTTCAAGCACCTGATTTTCTACTAGTCACAGCCTCACTCCTTGACAGCCATAGTAATCTTGTTTTTCAAACTTGTGAGGCATCTCCCCTCTCAGGATCTCTACTCTCATGTACCCACAGCTGTCCACAGGGCTTGCTCCCTCATCTCCTTTTGGGCTTTGTGCAAACATCACTTTCTCCTTGAGGTCTTCCCTAACAAGGCTGGGGCTGCTCTGTGCTGTAGACTGCCTTCTTCCTCTCTGTTACTGTTCCTCCTCTCTCTGTTGTATTATTTACAAAGAATTTATCATCTTCAGCATAACATCCCATTTATAATTTGTTTCTCCCTAGTGGAAATGTAAGCTCTAAGAGGGTATAGTTTTGACTTTTTTGCCTGTTTTAGTAGTTTAACAAATAAATAATAGTGGAATGGGGAATCTGAGACCTACTCAAACCCACAAACATTATTGAGGAATGGAATCAATCAAATTGAGTAGGAATCAATTTCCTCCATGCTAGAATCCACGTCCATCACCCAATCCTCACACCCCTTCCATCCATAAGTGGACTTAGGGAAAGGGGGTCATTCCAGGGAGTTCACTGTAGAATTGATTAGATAGATGTCCTTGACATTTTTTTGCATTTCCTTGTTTATCAAGGTCAAGAAAGCCAGGTGAAAACTTTTTAGTTAAATTCATTTCCTTGAAAATGTCCTTTGATTGGGATGATTGTATATTCATATGTCAATACTTGCAGAATAAATCTCAAGTAAGGAGTTTGTGGTATTGTTGTTGCTGGCAGTGGAGGGAGGAAAAGGGAGGTATGGTTGAGGAGGTGGAACATAGGAACATTAGCCTAATCATGTGAGCTGCTCTGTTAATAAAGTCAGTGCCTCCTTTATGACAGGGAGCCTTGGGAACTGAAACAGAAAATTACTTTCCTTTAAAGAGACAGACTGAGTCATGGTCCCTGAATTCCCTCTCTGCTGCTTCTCATTCAGACTGCTGATTATTTAATTTCTAATTTATCTAAGGGGGTTTATGAGTCATCAAGATTAGTTCCTCTATTACTAAATAATGTAGGAGTAACCTGTTGTAGTTATCTATTGTTGCATAGTAAATTACCCTAAAACTTAGTAGGTTAAAACAAGCACCATTTTTAATGTGTTTAGAATTAAACACCTTGACTGGGAGGTCTTTTTGCTCCAGGTGATGTTATCTAGGATCATTTATTTGGGAGTGTTCAGCCTGTGGCTGGGCTCCGTGCTAAGTCTGGATTCATGCATGTTTTTAGTGCCTCTGTGCTCCTCCATGCAATCTCTGTTTCTCTGGGAACTTGGGCCATCTCACAGCATGGTGATCTTAAGGTCTAGCCTTGGAAGTTGCACAGCAGTGACATTTCTACCATATGATGTTGGTCAAAGCAGGACATAGACTACATTCAAGGAGAAAGGACTCTACTCACTGGGAGAAATGGCAAAGATTTTTGATTATATTTAATCTAGCACAACCATATACAGGTAGTCAGTCTCCACTTTCAGTTGTAATTTATTGTGGCTTTCTGTTTTAAAAAAGATGTAATAAAAATGTAAATAAAGTTTGTAAAAATAAATATATATTCAAGGTGGCCGGGCGTGGTAGCTCACGCCTGTAATCCCAGCACTGTGGGAGGCCGAGACGGGTGGATTTCCAGGGCTCACAGAGTTCGAGACCAGCCTAAGCATGAGTGAGCCAGAGTAAAAGACCCCGTCTCTACCACCAGGAAAGAACACTGCAGGACATTGTGGCGGGCGCCTGTAATCCCAGGTACTTGGGAGGCAACTGGCACAAGGAATCACTACAAGCAAGGACAATGTAAAAAAACAAACAAACAAGGAAACTAAGAAGAGTGGAAGCCAACTGAAATTAAAAGAAAAAAAAAGATATATTCGAGGAGACGAGCATATAAGCATACAAAATATACATCTTATTTATAAGTGCTCCCACCTTAGTTGAGCACCCACTTTTGGAATTTCTCTGACTTCAACTCTGTCCCCTACTTCTTCTGGGAACCAGTTTATCTTGCCACAGAAATTGCACCTCAAGTCCTGGGGCCCTATCCCATGAATTCCTCACAAATTTCCCTCCAACCCATTGTTTCTGCTTCTCCTGGAACCCTGGAACCCTGGGGTATCTTTTTAAATGCTATAACTTTTCTTTAGTGCAAAGAAAGAGCCAATCTGGTTCCCACTGAGTAGCTCTCACTTACTCTGATTTTGACATGGAATTAAGTTCCCATAGGAAACTGTTGGATCTGGTAAGTCATGCATTTGGGTAAGCTGAGCAACAATCCATTGTAAGATGTAAAGGTACGTCTAGGACTGAGTCCAAGCAAGAGTAGAGGGTGTGCATAACCTGCAAGGGCAGGGGGCTCAGATTTCTGTGTCGCCCACCACGAGCACATCAGCACCCCTCCCTCAGCTCATATCTATAGCCATATATGGGATTCCAGAAGACCAGTTGAAGGAAAAGGATAAAGCTTGGTTTACATTTGGGTTGGCTCAGTATGCGAATACAGGCTGAAAATGAACAGCTACTATCAAACAACCACACTTGGATTGTCTCTGAAAGGAAGTCCTCTTGTTGAGAAGTGGAGCTGTAAGCAGTGCATCTGGTGGTCATCCACTCAAAAATTTGTGTTTTGAGCCACAAAAAACAAATGGCTCATACTTCTTTCTATAAAGGTTGTATTAGATTGCAATCCCATCAGCAGTATAGAAGTGTTCTCTCCTCTAAAGTTGACCTTCTATGTGATCCTGCGATTCCATTACTATTAGGTATCTACCCAGGAGGACAACAATCATTTTGCCACAAAGGCATTTGTATCAGAATATTTCTTGTAGCTCAATTCATAATTGCTGAATTGTGGAAGCAACCCCAATGCCCATCATCCCATGAATGGATTAACAAACTGGCATATATATACCGTGGAGTACTGTTCAGCCATAAGACAAATTGGAGACTTTACAACTTTTATGTTTACCTGGATGGAAGTGAAACACATTTTCCTAGTAAAATATCTCAAGAATGGAAAAAAAAAAATCCAATACAATACTCAATACAAAATGAAACCAATATATAAACAATTACATGCTCACACAAATGACACAAATATAGTCTCCAAGGGGGAGGGGGAGAGGAGAGTGCGGGAAGTGGGGAAGGGGGAGAGATTGCTGAGAGGAGGAGGGCAATCAGCAGGATCTCACCTAATGTGCACAATGTGATGGTGTTCAACTACAACTTGAACTTTACTTTGAAAGTGAAAACAAAGGAACCTAAAAATTTGTACCCTCCTATTAATTTGAAACAAACAAACAAACAAAAAACCCTAAAAGAGTATGGTAGGGAAATGGGGAAGAACAGAATAAATTTATAGTGTGGAAATCTGTCAAACATCTCAGCCAAATCATCAGGGTTAATGCCAACAGTGACAAATCATGTTACTGTAAATGTACCCTTGATATGATGTGATGAAAATAATACTTCACTTCTGCAGTTTTTTTCCCTCCCCCAAATACAAACTAGTTGAATAATGAGAGAAACAGTGAGAAAAACTCAACAGAGGGAAATTCCACAAAATATTTGACTAATACTCCTCAAAACTGGCAAGATCATCGAAAGCAAAAATAGCCTGGGAAGCTGTCACAGGCAAGGGGGGCCCCAAGAAGACTTGTGACAGCTAAATGCAATGTGATTGCCTGGATAGGGCAATTTAACAGTCAAAAGACATTAGTAAAAAACTAAGGAAATGTGGGGTAGAGTCTGTGGCTCAAAGGAGTAGGGCATCAGCTTCATGTACCGGAGGCACTGGGTTCAAGCCCAGCCCCGACCAAAAACTGCAAAAAGAAAAAAAAAAAAAAGGAAATGTGAATAAATTATAAATTTTACTTAATAATTATATATATAGCATTGGCCCTTTCATGTGACAAATATACAATATTAACGTAAGATGTTAAGGAGAGGCTAAACTGGGTATGGCTTACATAGGAACTCTGTACTTTCTTTTCAACCTTTCTGACAATCTAAAAGTATTCTAAGATTAAAAAAAAAAATTTAGTACCCTTTCCCCACAGAAAGTAATTGAAATATATTTTTATGAAAATATTTTTAACAAAATTAACTATTCTTTAAATTTTTCATGATAACCATGGTGGCTCAGCTATGAATCTCTTTTACAGGACCAGAATGCAGAGCATGGAAGTTACAGTCTTAGAAGTAAAAATAATGCAAAAGTTATGGCATTTATACATTTATATTTGCATGTTTGTTCGTGGACTCTTAAAAATGTTTATTCACAAGAATAAATAAATTTGGGGGGGTATTATTAAAAAAAATGGCCCAAGATGAAAATATATATGTACTCATGAGCAATGGCCAATGACTCACTGAACTGGTTAGAGGTCTAGCAAGTAATTGACTGGGAAATTGGAGACAGGAAGGTTTGGGGTCAGAAGCCTGCAGACAAACCAATTGAAATGAGCATGCAGTGTGAAGATTTTTGTGAGACATGTTAATGTCCATCAGAAAGCATCCATTGCAGAAGTGATGTTAAACATACAAATGGACAAAATGTCTAGCCAGCTCACATTAGCCAGCTTTCATCATTAGTTCCCTCAGAATTGGCATGATAGATTGTCAAAGGGCCCCATGAATGGAGTGGCCCTGGTGCAGAGAGTTTCCATATGGATCCAACTGCATGGACTCTCACTCATAAAGACTAATGTAGCTATTGTACCTTTATAATGTTCGCCCTGCCAGTGACAGAGACAAATGCTGAGGCCCTAATGTGGAACTGCTTTTTGGGGACACCAATTGAACACTTAAAAGCAATAGATTCATATTCTGGGTGTGGGTCTGCCTGCAGGGCCTTATGCAGCCCCATTATTCAGTGACGGAGAAACTGCTCCATGGGCATGGGGCCCCCATGTAGGGCTTGGATCAGGATAACCACTTCACGATGAAGGAGTTGTAGCAATGGTGATCATAGGATTCACTTACATCACTTACCAGTAGAGAGAGGGGCTGTGGTTCCACCCACAAACCTCCGTCTTCTAAGTTTTCTCTTGGGAAGCATGGCCAGTGGGAATCCCAGAAGAACTGCTCTCTGAACATGTATGGAGAAGTGGGGTCACATGGCACAAGGTAGTCATGGAGGTGTGGTGCCCATGTTCCTTCATAAAAGAACTTACTGTCTAGCTGCCAGGAAGTTATTTGGCTGATAGCGTCCAGCTGCCAATACCTTTAGTATTTGTCTCACTTATTAAGTCCAGAAACAAATTCCTTGGTAGTCAATAACTAAATAGGGGAGGGGTTTCAGGGCCTTGCCATTTCTTGCCAACATAGACTTCCTCTACCAGGCAGTCTTAGTTTCCATTGGGTTGGCTAAGACGTTGGCAGATGTGCACTATGATCTGAGAATATTCCTGCCCAATCTTGCTTCTCTTCTTTCTTTTAAGGTCTGCATCACAATCTGAAGTTTTTTATTCCCCAACCTGCTTTCCTTCCTTTTTATATTTTATAGGTATTAAGATAAATAGGTCTCACACTGCTTAATCTGTCTCAGTATCTGTTTTCCAAAGAGTCAACTTACACAATAATTTAGCTATTTAGCAATTTAGAGATTGGATCTTTCTATGTTGCCCAGGCCAGTCTCAAGCTGCAATCGTCCCACCTCAGCCCCCCAAAGTGCCAGGATTATAGGTGTGAGCCACCACACCCAGCCAACACCTACTTTTGACTCCTGTTTAGGGAATGATTTATTGAATGTGTCTCTCATCCATCCCTACCAACCATTTTACTTTGTTTTTATTTTATTTCTAAGAGTAATGAATGACTGCTTCTCCTTTTCTCTGGAGTTTTCTTCCATGTTGCTGATACCTGTTCATTTTGTGAGTTTTAAAGCTGTTACAACTGATCTTTAATATTATTAGACAATGACAACTACATCATGATGACAAACTGGCCAGCTGAGAGCTGTTGTAAGATGCCATCATTGATTGTAATTTATAGCCCCATTTTAAAAGAGAGGGAAATGTAAAGAAATTTGCATATTTCAGGTTGTCTTCCTGTTCATCTGGATTTTCTTTGGGCTCAAGACGTTCAGACAACCTCTTGGCCTTGAGGACAGGAGTCTTATCTGTGGGCAGTGTGAGACCAAGCTAGCCCCACTGCACAGCCCTGTCCTGCTTGGTCTTTGGTATTGGCCTCCCTCCTTCCTTTTTTTATTTTATTTATATTTTTTATTTTTTATTTTTTATTTTTTTTTTATTGTTGGGGATTCATTGAGGGTACAAGAAACCATGTTACACTGGTTGCATTTGTTAGGAAAAGACCCTCTTACAATTGTGTTTTGCCCCCAAAAGGTGTGGCACACACCAAGACCCCAAGACCCCAC
>CAUYON010100236.1:0-27508 GCA_963573935.1 Arctocebus calabarensis | reverse complement strand
TACCTCCATTCTGTTGATCTTATTTGTTATCCAAATTCTGAACTCAATTTATGACATCTCAGCCATTTGTTTATGAATGAGATCTTGTACTGTGTCTGCCATATTGTTCCTTGGGGGAGTTGATCTACTCTGATTATTCATGTTGCCAGAGTTTTTGTGCTGATTCTGCCTCATGATTGTTTTTCACCATTGGCTAGATGGGCAGGTAAAGCAAAGTTGGATTGAGAGTTCCTGGAGTTGTGGTTAACCAGCCTTTTGTCAAGGATCTGGGACTAAGGACTGCAGCTTTTTCCCATATAGCTTTGCAAAGGACCCACACAGTGTTAAAGTCTGAGGCTGAGGAAACCGGCTTGGTGTGGTGGGGTTAGGTGGCTCTGTTTTGTATTCAGCTGCTTCTTGTCCAATCCTAGTGAATCAGTGACTCTGATGAAGTCTTAGCTATGGAGAAATACAAGCAACTAAGACACCCCACCCCCCATGGACAAGAACTGGAAGAGGAAAATCAACCCTCCCCATTACCACACAATCAGGATACCACCCGAGAGGGTCGTTGGGTGATTGGCCCAGGTTGGGAGTTCCAAACCAATTGATCCAGTCAGTACCAATTCTCAAGTCAGAGAGTTCGAAAGGTTTCCAGCAATTAGATGATGGAGGTCTACTGGTTGCTCAAAATTGGCTCACTCCAGTGCTCTGTGGAGTCAGAAAGGCCCGACCGGTAGCACAGTTGGACCAGGGGGCTGTGTTTCTTTCTCCACATTACTCCTCTTTCATGCCCAGTCACTTATGACCACACAGGGCTTAGGTCCTGCTCCCTCCAATAAGCGGATGTTTTGGGGCTTTGTGCCTGTCAGATTCAAAGGAAGATCGATGCCCCTGCAGCCTGGCCATTACCCTCTGCCACCAGCCGGCTGGGGGAGCTGAGGCCTGCCTGCCTCGGGTACTCAACAGTCACTGGCAAGTGTTCTACTTGGACTCAGTCTAATTCTGAGGGTAACAAGTTAGCAAATGCTTTTATCCCTCAGCTACCATGCCTTTGCCCCTGCCACTCTGCAGCACCAGTATCCCTATAGAGCAAGTTCTGGTTTCTTCTGGCAGTCCTCAGAGTTGGGGAGGTGTCTCTCCAAGATTAGACCCTGGCAGGATTGCTCTATTGTTGCTAGATCTTTGTGGGACCCTGTGCAGCTCCCAGGCAACTGCCACAATCAGAGACTTCTGTCTGTTGGAGCAGCTCTGGGAGAGTGGGGCACGTGGATCCAGCACCAATGTGGGGGATGCTGTACACGGTTCTGGCAGTGTCCGGTGCTGGTAACTTCAACAAGGAGAGCGCTGAATTTGTTACACTGTAAAAAATTCAGCCAGGCAGGGTGCAGTGTGGAGGCTCCTGCAGGGCCTAGCCCTGGAGGTGGAGCACCAGACACACAGCTCTAGCAGGGTGGGAGGTGAGGCTCTGGCCCAGCAGGAGCGCTGCTCATGAGCCTCCTCCCACAGCCTCTGCAGGGGATAGGCTTCTGGTTTGTCAGGCAAGGGGGAACTGGGGTGGACTGAAAGGGGTGGACTGGAAGTTCAGAATGGCAGGGAAAATGTTAGTTCACTTTTTTTGCCTGGCAAGAGAGTGCTCAGAGTCACAACAGGGTCCTTCTGGGGAAGCTGACCCAGCTTCCTATAGCTCCACCTGAGGGGTGAGACAAGAGGTCCTCAGTTCACCACTTACCTGTAGAAAACCTACAAGAGCAAACAAAGAGAAAAAGAAAAAACAAACAAACAAACAAAACCCCCACAACTTTCTTGGGGGAGGGGACAGACACTTTTCCTTTGGAATGAATTTTGTACCTGAAGTTTGCTTTCTTGGAGTCACAGCATGCCTCTGAAGAGGTGACCTGCAGTTATCACTCTTCTCTCTCGGCTCGGCTCCCAGTCTTCAGATTAATTGGGCACTTTCTGGACATTATCCTTCCCTCTGGATAGGAGCTTCTGTCGGAGGCAGGCTCCAGTCGGCTATCTTGACCCTCTCCCCTATTTTATTCCCTTTTGCTGTGGCAGGACATTCTGTTGTATAAATATAACAAAATGGATTCATTTTTCTTTTATTAATTGGTCATTTGGATTTCCTGTTGTGATTTTTGCTATTAGGAACTATACTAATGAGAATATTCTTATATATAGACTATATATAATATTCTTATATAGAGACACAGATGCAATAATCTTCTTAAGGTGTATGCCTAGGAGGGAAATGCTAAGTTATATAGGATTCACACACATTACTTTATTATATAAGATCAAACTGTTTTCCAAAGTGGCTGTACCAGTCACACTGTCACCAGCTTATATGAGAGTTCTCTGTGTAAAACCGTCTCACCAGTACTTGGTATTGTTGCCTTTTCCTTTATTCTTTTCTTTCTGTCTTTTTTTTTTTTTTTTTTTTTTGAGACATAGTCTCACTATGTTGCCCTCAGTAGAGTGCTGTAGCATCACAGTTCACAGTAACCTCAAACTCTTGGGATTAAGCAATTCTCTTGCCTCAGCCTCTCAAGTAGCTTGGACTACAGGCCCACCATAAGCCTGGCTATTTTTGGTTGTAGTTGTCCTTGTTTTTTTGGCAGCCCCAGGCTCAGTTCAAACCCATGAGCTCTGGTGTATGTGGCTGGTGTCCTAGCCTCTGAGCTACCTTTTCTTTTTTCCTTTCTTTGTTTCATTTTCTTTCTTTCTTTCTTTCTTTCTAACCACTCTGGTGACTGTAAAATGGTCATCTTCTTGTAATTATAATTTGCATTTTTTAGGACATTCTTTCTTGATACATATGTGAATTCAAGATACCAAGATGAAAAACCATTCATAATGATTTGCCTTAAGAAGTGGACACAATTCACACATTAGATTCCTTCTCTGAAAAGAAGTTAAATAACTGGGAAGGCACAGTGATTCATTTTGTAGACATTAGAAAATACCAAAGGGTTTTTGCTACTGTTTATGCTGTAGATTAAACAGCTATTTCTTAAATGGCTCCTTTTAGGGGGTTAGCAGTATTCTTGAAAGCAATGGGGAAAGCAAGTACATTTCAGGGAAATCATAAACATTCCTTTTATTTTACCTGATAAAGAGATTCCATATAAATCCTAATGCACCCACTTGGCTGTAGACAATCCAGAATAGAGGAAAAGTTTGAAATACTTTCGTGTAAACAATCACAGATTTTTTTCCAAAGGTTGCTAAAAGGCTGTATGACATTCTTTGTAAGTGGGGAGAATCTTAGACTCAGAACCAGTTCTGGTTAATATCAGAATTCATTTCCCACTAGCAAAGCAGCTCCATTAACCACTGTTTTTATCTCTGCAGCCTTTACTTTTATGTAATGTTTACATCATTGACACCTTCTCTTAGTGAAGTCCTAATATAAACAAGGAGTCTAATAAGCCCTAATGTATTTTAACAAGATATAAAAGGATGTGGCCATGGCATGAGGGCAGCCAAATGGAATGCAGATTAAAGCAAAATTTGTAACACCTCAATCTCCTGTGACAAAGGCAATTCCATAATTTAAGTCTGGGATAGAAATAGTCACCCAATGTTTATTCATCAATTAGAATTTGATGTACTCCAAATGTCATCTGACTGGCCAAATTCCGCAACACAGCCTTTTAGTAGAAAATCATAAACTCAGTGTTATTTGGAAGAGAAACATGAAAATAAATTTGCTTTGCTCCCTAATATCTATGTACTCATGGGAACTTTGAGTTTTATGAACCACCACAGTAATACATGAAGAACAAATCTTTGTAATTTAACATCTTAATGCAATAAGAGGTAAGCCATCCATGACCAAAACTTTACTTGATCTATTTCTGCTGAAAAGGGTCATTTGGAAGTGTATTTAGTAACTGTCTGGCCAATCTAGATGGAAGAAGTGGTTTCTGATTAAATCAGATGTCCATGTTTTTATTCTCTGCAAGGTTCAGTGGTGTTCTATAGCAAAGATCTATGAGTTTCAGGCAGCAACATTCTGGATCAAAAGGCCAGTGAACTGGGGAAGTAAATGCTATTCAATGGTGGTCCACGGACTATCCACAGACTCTTTGTTCCCAGCCTCCAATTAGAAAGGTGTACAAGATAAAATGTTTTAAAATATTATAGTAACTGCACATAGCTGCAGCAGGCCAGTGAGGATGCCTGGATTTGTCTTGCTCAATAGGATGTTTTACAAATCAGGTTGTCAGTGGTACATTAAAACAAAAGCAAAGCTTGCCTTCTTCTCCACAGATAGTACAGGAACCACTGGCCTAGAGAGTTTGTCAAAATGCAGATTGTTTGCTTAACAAATATATACAAATAATAACTGTATATATGTATGAGGTATAATGTGATGTTCTGATAAATGTTGACATTGTGGAATGATTAAATCAAACTAATTACCTTATCCATCACCTCACAAGCTTATCATTTTTTGTGACAAGACATTCAAAATCTCTTAGCAATTTTGAAATATACAATATTATTAACTTAAAGTCCATTATTAACAGCTGTGCAATAAATCTCTACACCTTATTCCTCCCATCTAACTGAAACTGTGTCCTTTGAACAGCATCATCCTTTTCCAGGCCTCCCCTTGTTCCCAGCCCACAACCTCTGGTGACCCCCATTCTATTCTCTACTTATATGAGTTTAACTTTTTTAGATTCCAAATACAAGTGAGATCATGCAGTATTTTTCCTTCTGTGCCTGGCTTATTTCACTTAATATCCTCCAGGTTTATACATGTTGCCAAAAAGGACAAAGAAGAATTTCCCAGTTTTTTAGAGCTGAATAGTATTTCACTGTGTATACAAACTGTAATTTATTTTATCCATTTATCTATTAATAAACACTTAGGTTGATTCCATATCTTGGGTATTGTGAATAATGTTGTAATAAACATGAAAGTGAAGATACCTCTTCAAGATACAGATTTTTCAAGGCTTCAGCCTCCACTGCAATCTCTTCTCTGCTACATTTCTCAAATCATACCTTATCTTTGTGTTACAAGCTTTGTAATATGCTCTCTCCATCTTCCTACACCTTTATGTTGCTCCTCACCTAGTCAGCTTCTCATTTTTCAATACTTAGCTGAGGCAGGACTTCCTTTATGAAGACTTGCCCTGTCTGTGACAGAACCCTCCTCTCTGGTGCCATCCTCTGCTGTAGAGCTTCACTAGACTGCTGGCTCAAGACTAGGAACTTGGATCTTTTTAATCTTTCATCTGCATGAATGAATGAGTACTAATTGTTTCATATTAGTTAGAAGATCTCGTTGGCACAATTTTTATCTTTGATTAATAAGTTATTGAAAAAGGTTTTTGATCACTAATCTGTGATTCTGAGGCCTGTGAATTTACATTTCTATGGAGATCCCTGGTGCTGCTGCCACTTCAGGTTGAGACCACACTCTAAGTAGCAGTGGTCTAGAATAAACAAAATGCAAAGTTCTTCCCACTATTCCTCACTGGTGATTAGCAAGCCTGGGCATTTTAATTTTGTGGTCCCAGAACCTAGCACCCTTTAGATATTTATATTAGGCACCTTCTGTACTTGTAGGAGAATTGAGGAGTTAACATTTATCATCAGAGTGTTCTGCTCTTCAAGGCTTTTCCATGCTATCACCTTCTATCCTCACAGAAATGCTATTGTGGTGGCATTTTCTTGGATTTATGAAGTTCCCTCTTTCACTGTTTGAAGGATTTGCCAACGTGTTAGCAGCACACAGCATGCTGGTGTAATAACCATAGCAGGCAGTGCCTTCTGGAAATAGATGTGGACTATATAACTGGCATCAGTATTGACCTGAACTTTAAGACGTAGTCATAAAAGAAGGGAAAGCCTTGAACTCTGGCACAGAAAACCAATTTAACCTACCTACTGAGGATGCTAAAATTTTTTTTTTTTTTTTTTTTTTTTTTTTTGAGACAGAATCTCACTCTGTCACCTGGGATAGAGTGCCCTGGTAGCAACACAGCTCACAGCAATCTTAAACTCTTAGGCTCAAGCAATCCTGTTGCTTCAGCCTGCTGAGTAGCTGGAACTACAGGCACCTCCCACAACCTCCTAGTGTTTTTATATTTTTAGTAGGAGGTGGGGAGGTGTCTCACTCTTGCTCAGGCTGGTCCCAAACTCCTGAGCTCAAGAAATCCATTGGCCTCGGCCTTCTAGAGTGTTAGGATTATGGGTGTGAGCATGTCTCACCTGAGTTTCTTTGTTGTGATTTCTAGAACACCAGCCAATCCAAGTTTTCTTCAAAATGAACAAAGCTTAAAACTTAGAAAATCAATTGCCTCTGAATGCTGTGCTCACTTTCTCTCTGTTTATGAATAGAGACATAGAAAGAGCAGCATGGTGTTCCCAAGACTTCCATCAGCATTTCTGTCACGGAAAAGCTGGAGCTTTCTGCAAGGGCAGTTCTGTTCTAAGTCAATGACCACAAGGTGTGGTGGGATGCTAGAGAGATTGAACTATCTTTTCTACTGAAAGGAAATGATGAATTCTCAAAGAGGACCCCTCCCATAATCCATCTGCTCAGCTACAGGGTACTCCTGTTGCCCAATTATCTACTTTCATCTACATTGTTTGAATAATGCCTTAGGTTTTTATAAGGTAATGCTCAATACAGGAGGCTGTTTGTACACCAAAATGGGTTCAGGGCCCTAGGAAGATGAACACATTTTTGAGAGTCTGAGTGATTAAAACCAAACCTATAAATTAAAGCTATTTAAAGAAAGTTCTGAAGGAGTAAGTTTTAAATTCTTAGTAAATCCCATTTGCAGTAGTTCTTTGGTTTTGATTTAGCTGCTACTAACATCTGCATAGGGGTCTCTTTGCCTCAGTCATCTCATCTGTAAAATGGAAATAATAATATTATCTACTTTATAGGATTGTGGTAAAGATTAAATGAACAAACAAAAATTGTGTCTTGAAAATTGTTCCTGGAGGATAATAAGCACTATATAAAATATTTGAGGATCTTGGTTACAAAGAATTTCAGCGACTTTAGTGACCCCCCCCCTCCATCACATCCCACCTCACTCCCCATAACTTGCACTTGCCTATCTGTGCACATTGTCCATGCTGAGTATACCTGCACAATAGAAATCTTACGTGAGTCACATATGTAATGTTAACAATTTTTTAAAGATAAAAAGAGATGAAACTAACTTTAATATTTTGAAATTTAACCTAATATATCCAAAAACTATCATTTCAACACATCATCAATATAAAAATTATTAATGAGATATTTTACATTCCTTTTTTCTTAGTAAGTCTTCAAAATATGTCTATTTCCCACTTAGGAGACATTACAATTTGGATGCTAAGTTTTCTTTTTTTTTTTTTTTTTTTGAGACAGAGCCTCAAGCTGTCACCCTGGATAGAGCGCTGTGGCATCACAGCTCACAGCAACCTCTAATTCCTGGGCCCAAGCGAGTCTCCTGCCTCTGCCTTCCAAGTAGCTGGGACTACAGGCGCCCGCCACAACGCCCGGCCATTTTTTGGTTGCAGCCGTCATTGTTGTTTGGTGGATCCGGACTGGATTCGAACCCGCCAGCTCAGGTGTACGTGGCTGGCACCTTAGCCAGTTGAGCCACAGGCGCCGAGCCTAGATGCTAAGTTTTCTTTGGAAAAGAGTATTTAGACTTCATAAAATTTACTGCTGAAAACGTTATCCACATTGCTAAAACATACTTAAAAATTTTCCAGTAACTAAACTGAGCGTTCTTTTTTGTTTTTTAAGACAGAGTCTCATAATGTCACCCTCAGTAGAGTGCTATGGCGTCACAGCTCACAGCAACCTCAAACTCATGGGCTTAAGCGATTCTCTTATCTCAGTCTCCCAAGTAGTTGGGACTACAGGCGCCGACCACAACACTGCACTAGTTTTTGGTTGTACTTGTCATTGTTGCTTGGCAAGCCTGGGCTGGATTCAAACCGGTCAGCTCCAGTGTATGTGGCTGATACCCTAGCAGCTGAGCTACAGCTGAGCCTAAACTGAGTGTTCTAATAACTGAATTCAGCATCAGTTTTCTAATTAAACAATTTAAATAAATTATAAATTCAGTTCTTCAGTTGCACTAGCCACATGCAAAGGCTCAAGGGCTGCCTGTGACTAGTGGGCACTGTGTTGGTCAGCACAGAGGCAGATTGAAAGAGATAGGAATGGCGCTTACCCATATGGTCTTAAATAAGCTACTCAATTTGTCTTACCTTCAATTTCCTAATTTATAATTTATAAATTTGATAATCTACAATTAGCAAAAAAAACTACCTTAAATTATTTTCTTCAGCATTAGATGTAATGTATCTAAAATGCACAGTGCAGTGACTAACAGATTGTAGCAGGTCCTGAATAAATAGTGACAATTTTTAACTTTACATTTTATTAAGAAAAAGTTGAAACACTAGTCAAACTAAACCATTATATGATGAATTCCCACTTATCTACTACCTAGATTCTACAATTGCTGACAATTGATTACATTTGCCTTGTTATCTATGCATATATGTACCCATTTGTCAGTCCAGCTTACTTTTTCCTGTGTAGTAGAACCTCCAGACTTGACCACCTCCCTGCATTGACCATATCCTTAAGCTGACCCAATTTTCGTAGACCAAACACGCACTACATATATGTATCAGTACAGTAGGCCTAGTTCCTTATGTTGACAACCTCCATATCTTGACCAATTTGTTACAATCCTTTGGGTGGTCAACTTACAGAGGTTCCACTGCATTTTATAGTAATCGCAGACATCAGCACACTTCACCTCTACAACTCCAGCATACATATCCTTAACTAAAGTTCAATATTTTGTTTTGGTTCTTTCCCTTTTCCCCTCCTTCCCTTCCTTCCCTTTCTCTCTCTTTCACCTTCCTCCCTTCCTCCTTATCCCTTTACTCACCCCCTTATCCTTCCCTTTCTTCCTTTTTTATTTTTAGGTAAAATGTGTGTGCAGTGAAATACACACCCATTAAATGAACCACTGTCTAAGCACTCACAACACACATGCCTACACAAGCCCAATTGTTGTAGATACATGTAGAACATACCCACAGCCTCAGAAAGTTCCCTCACACCCCTTCCTCCTCCCAGCCTCACTGTCCTGCCCCCTCCCCCCCACCCCCGGCAATCGTTGTCCTAATTATCCCCCAGAGATTAATTTAGCCAAACCAGAATTTCAAGTAAATGGAATCGCACAATATATGTTCTTACGTGTCAGGCTTGTGTCACTCACCATTATGTGTTTGAGGCTCCATGTCGGTGCATACTTACTCCTTTTTATTACTGAACAATAAACATGGCTATTATTAATCAAGAGAACTCATGAGCCAATTGACCTTCAAATGGCCCATTCCATTTTTTCACAGCACAAGTTCATCCTGTTGATCTAACATGGATCCTCCTAAAGCTTCCAAGTTTTGATGCTAGCTCAACTCCTTAGTATCAGTGAAAAAAAGAGTACTTTTTCATCTGATATTCTTTAAAATTTACATATAGTTAAGAAGTTCTGAGCCTTCTATGAAGAAGACAAAAATCCTCCTAATTCCTTTCGTCCTGCTGTACACAACTGTGTGTCAGGTTCTTTCAGCTTCATTCTGTCTACTGGTGTGCTCTCCTAGCACAATTTGTAATTTATGTTTGTTTTCTTGTTTATTAAATGTCTCCCCACTAGGCTGTAAGTTCCATAGAACAACACCATGTCTCTTTTATGCACCAATGAATCTAATACAGTGCCTTGCAACTGGAGGCTTTTGACAAATATTTGTTAAAAGAATAAGGGAATCTATGGAGTAAGTCAGGAACTCACCTGTGAGAGTGTTTAACTTTGTCAGTATGATGAGAATGTATGAGGCAGCAGGCAGGTGTTCCAGGGGAAAGGGTCTGGAGTTTTTAGCAAACACTAATTCCCAAGAGAGAGACAGGGAATGAATGCACCAGGGAAATGCTCTGACTTCCTTTCTGGCCAGAAGTATTACCTTGAGTTGCTTTTTCCACCCATTTTCCATTGAGCTAAATGGACAGCCTGGAACTCAACCTGAAATTGCCCTTAAAATCTAAAATCAATCATAATTAGCTGGGACCTTGCTTTTCTCTCTCCCCCCACCCCCTAGGTCTCCACAATTAAGCAGACACTGCCCTCTTCTCTTCATGCCCCCAGTCCAACTGTGTAAGATAATTTTTTAAAAGATTATTTTGTCCTTCTTATATTTTTCTTCCCCCTCTTCCAGATTTTTTTGTTCACTTCCTTGCTTTGGAGTAGTCTGTGATCCACAACAGCAGAAATTACCTTTAGACAATTTGACTCCCAGGCTTTTTTTTTTTCCAGAAGCATAGGGTTCCCAAGGGAATTATCCTGGAGATGGGAAGGGAGGACAAATGGGCAAGTAGCTAAAGTAGGCAGAGGTCATTCCCCCAGACTGGGAAGGGGCTGGGGGCAGTCATGGTCCTCAGACAGTGGGACCCTCGCCCATCTCTCCCAGCGCCTTGGAGGGTGGCAGGACCTAGAGGCTAAGGTTGTGGATTCTCCGAGAGTCTGGGCTCCAGCCGCCAGGTTCCCAAAGGCAGCAACAACGGAGACTGAGTCCCAGACTCACAGGAAGCTGCAGAACTGCACCCTTTTGGTGAGTCACTGGCCTGAGCGGAGTGCAGTGTGAAGACTGACATCCTGAGGCGACAGAGCTTCTCCTGACTTCCCTGTGAGTTTTCTGACTTCTTACATGGCTCTAGGAAAGGGTAAGAGAATCCCATCTCATATCCTACACAGTAATCATTGAGGTGGACATTTCTTACCATCTGAGAGACACTGGAACTCAGAGATGAATTTGATTTAACAAAAGGAAAGAAATATCACATTATTAACCTCTTAAGATTACGGAGTAAGATTTATAAGGACAAAAGGGAGAAGAGAAAAATACAAAGGAGATATAAAACCATGTCAAAGGGAGGAGTGAAGAAATATGAGAAATGAAAGGATGAAAGAAGGCAGGCGGCATGTGGCAGGGGTGCACGTGGACACCCACTCGCCACAGATAAATCATGATGAGATGCAAAACAAAGTGACACCTGATAAATAGCCATTCTGTCCTCTTCCTTGAGAAATATACATATTCATGATGATAAAATGAAAACCTTTGTTTAAAGTTATGGATTTTGCATGACTGAAAGTCATCAAATTCCCAAAGAGGATGGGATTTGATTATGTTGAGTTAGTCTGAGTGTTTTCTTGGATGGGCCAGTGAAATTTGATAAGTAATTAAGTAATTCTTATCAATTCACAAATATAGTCCAATTTTTTTCTTACCTTTGTTTTAGCAAAACACTATGTTGTAATCAACACTTTCAAATATTTTATATTCTGTCAGTAGTAACACCAAAATAGATACTTTTCCTAAAATATTACTGTTCTGAGGTAGTTGTTTTATTTCTATTACTAATTTCTATTTGGAGAACATTTATTCACTAAAGTTGTAGCAACTAGAGTTGTCAATAAAATTCATTTATATATCATGTTCAAACATTGGATTTTACATAATGGATTATTTGTACCACAGACATTACAAAACATTTTCATTTCAATATACAAGTTGTCATATCACACTTTTGACCATCTCTTAAAGGAATATCTAGAACTAGAACTCCTGGCATCATATCTAGATCCACAACTGCATGGATTTAGAACAGCGGTTCTCAAACCGTGGGTCACGACCCTCGGGACCTGTATTAAAGGGCTGCAGCATTAGGTAGGTTGAGAACCACTGATTTAGAAGATGTTTGGCAGGAGGAGGGATCTCACTTAATGTGCACCTTGTGAGGGTGTGTAACATGCCCCCTGGGTGAAGGGCTCTTCTACAAATGGAACTTTACCCTGGAAGTGAGAACAATGTAACCTAAACACTGTACCCTCATATTAATTTGGTTTAATTTAAAAAATTACAAAAATAAAAGTTATATTAAAAAAAGTAGTTTGGATTACTTAATTGTACAGGATGTTCCTCAGACTCTATGTGCTAGTGTTTGATGGCTGCACTAATCCGTAAACACTTGTGGAAACACCAAGAGATTTAGGGGAAGGGATGCTCAGCACAACCGAGAAATGATACACCCTTACACAAGATGCTATTGCAGTCATGCTATCAGACAAAAATGATCTGACAAGTTAATTAATTTGTCTTTTCTCTTACCTAACTGCTTTGCCACTCAAATCTTTTTATCCACTTCCAAGTAGTGTTCATCTCTGATGTAAGTAGCATTTGTGGCATCAGGACGGACAGAAGTGCTGCCCTGGGGCCAAAATGATGTCAGTCAGGAGTGTGGCAGTTTTAGGGTCACACTGACCCTGCACTAAACACTAGATCTCAAGTGCCAGAGGTGACCACCTGTTCGTCAATTAATTCACTTGTGTCTCTGTATAATATGTAGGGCTCTCTAAAGGATAAGGCTAGGGCAGGGCCCCTCTTGCCTGAGAGAAGGAGAAGGGGAATGACAAGAGACAAAAAAGGGAAAACAGAAGAGTAAAGAACGTGAAACGGATGAGCAAAGAACATGATACTACCTCCCACACCCCCTAGAAATTAACCCTCTGACTTTACCATTCTCAAAGTAAAACAAAATATAAGCACAAGAACACCAATGAAAAATCTTCACTTGCATTCAAAGATTTTCTATAAATATGTAAATATTAAAGATATTTGCGAAAGCAAATTCTTTAATATATTATTGATCAAATGTGTATGTCCCCTTCTATTTTTTTCTATAGCACATGAGACCATTTTCTCCTCTCGAATTGCTTCTGCTTTACCCTTCCTAGAATCTCCCCTCTGATGATTTTGGAGGATGCAGATGTAGGGTCATAAAGACAAGAAACACCATATCTGGTATTACTGGTTCCCAGATTTAGGATTGTGGGGGACAGCAGACGCTTTTTGGCAATTTTGAGAATCTATATGGAATTAATCCTTTGCAGAGGGAGGAGGTGAACCAGGACATTGAAAATCAACATCACCCATCAGTAATTCCATCAATTCATGAAAAGGATATTTCTAAAATACATAGACGCAGTTGTGAAAACAAACTTACACAAAAGACTATTTCTTTACAATTATTTTTATAAATATCCTTATTGTACTTGTTTATTCATTTGTTTGTTCACTGGTGAAAGCTCCATCAGAAACATGACCCTACCCTTGTTCCCATTATTGGGATCCAGTGCTTTGTCGTGTTCAGCCAAACTAAGCCAATGAAGCTGCCATGAGTTCTCCACCAGAAGACATGCCACAAACAGTTTTGATACTGAAGGACACATTCTTTTTTGTGAGCAAGTTGGTAAGGAATTTGTTGCCAAAACTGGTTTTAAACCATTCCTAAGATGGTGATCCTAAATCATCAAGCTATCAAGATGTTTTTTGTTTATTTAGACATGAAGCATAAGAAAAACCTCTATAGGTTATGAGTGATGAGGGAAGGAGAGAGGGAGAGACACAGCTGTCACTGTGAGAAATATGGCCGGATAAGCACCACAAGCCCTGGCACTCTAAAGGACCAAATGACAGTTGGGCTACCACAATCCTCAGAGAAATGAATAAGGACTTTTTGTTCACCCTGAAAACTGAAGGGCTCACAGAGCATTGAAAAATGGCTGATAATCCCTGATGTAAAGGTGGCCTGGTGCTGAACTACAATATGTGGCCTCCCAACAGACTTGCCCGAGGGCGGCTGGCCACTGCTCCTATCACTTCTCAGGAGATGGGCAGAGACATGAGAGCTCCCAAGCCACAGGGCAAAGGCTCGCAGACCTCCTCAGATAATCAGGCTGATGGTGCAACCCATAGGTGCACTTTTCCCCCAAGGGAGGAAATTGGTGCAGCAGCTGATCCTGGGTGGTCAAGCTCCAGTCACACTTCTTACTGATTATAGACTCTGAGCCCATTACTTTCCTTCCCTGAGCCTCCATTTCTATGAACTTAAGCAGGGCTCGCACCACCTATTAAATTGTGTTTCTATGGAGATTCAGTAAAATGCAGTAAACTACTCAGCAGGTACTATTGTCCCCTTTCTGTTCTTAAAATTTCTTTTGCAAACTGACAAATAAAAATTGCATATATTTGTGACATACAGCACTATATCTTGATATACACTGTGTGTGGTGAGAAAACTTAAAACCTACTCTCAGCAATTTTCAAGAATACAATACATTGCTATTAACTATAGTTAGAATGTTGTACAGTAGATCTCTTGAAATCATTCCTTCTCAGAGAAATTTTGTACCCTTTGACCAATATCTCCCAATCTCTCACCCACACCCACCCTAGTGCCTGGTAAGCATCATTCTACTCTTTGCTTCTATGAGTTCGAGTCTTCTAGATTATACAAATTCTTTCTCTTTTAGATTCTACATATAAGTGATGTCCTGCAGTATTTAGGCCAGGGGGAAGTGCATCTCTGGGTATCTTTCTGTGTCTGTCTTATTTCACTTAGTGTAATAACCTCCAAATTTATACATATTGTTGCAAATAACAAGATTTCCTTCTTATGTTTAAATAGTATTCTATTGTATGTAGAATATATATATATAGTACATATGTATGTATATATATCATGTGTGTATATATATAATACACACATGTATAATATATGCACACGATATATATAATATATAATACACATATATAATATATATATAATATTATATCTATCTACCTATACACACACACACGCGATATATAAAAATAAGCAAACAAAAACCCCCACCAAAAAACAAAACTTCCAACCAGAACCAATCTGGTATAATAGGTTAGCCATTAACAAGATAAAGGATGCCCCAGCAATACATGTCATTGTCATTTCCTCAGTGGGGGGTCACACTACGCTTTCTTTATTCCATTCATCCCTTGATGGACACCAACTAAGGTTGATTCCCTATCTTGGCTATTGTGAATAGCCCTACAGTGAATACAGGAGTGCAGACATCTCTTTGACATATTGATTGCATTGCATTTGGATAGATACCCAGTAGTGGGATTGCTGAATCATATGGTAGATCTATTTTTAATTTTTTGAGGAAACTTCACTGTTTTCCATAATGGTTGTACTGTAATCTCTTTTCTAATATGTTTCTATGTGAATTTCTGTAAGACTATCCTCTTATAAAATGACTACCATAATCAAAAAAGGAGGAAGAGAATGCCCATCATTTGGGAAGGTGAGTCATGGCCAAACAGCTCTGGGCACATTCCAGAACCCCCACAGCTGCCATGAGAGCACTCTGAGACATCTTGAAGCCCCCAAGTCCATACCCAAGCATGAGGATTATGCAGGAAACATCCCAACTCCTCAAGGAGCACATTCACAGAATGGCTATTTGCTGGGCCCTTTTCTTCCTTCTGTCACTACTTGCTGGCTCACGAGAGCTGAGCTGTCCTGTCAAATACATACTAGCTGCCTTCACACATACGCAAAAAATCAAATGGAAGCTCCCCACCTATGGCACAAACCAAATTCCTTCTATTTATAAGCAGCAGCCCAACAGGCAGGCTTCGTTCTGTAACTTGCTGTTCTCAGCAAGCTGCACCAGAATAGAGATGTGTTCATACTTTCCAGTCACCCAGATTGCCACTTCAAAAAGAGAGTGATAGACAAATACGCTGCAACCTGTTTATCACATTTTCCCATGTTTAACTTCCAAATTTGAGAGTCTTAAGCACAGTTGCCAAAAGCAATTTTTTTTCCTAAATGCAATACATACATATATATATATATATTTTTTTCTTGGTCTCTTAGTAAATGGTAACTGAATATTTTTCCCCCTACTGTTTCTTTTCAGAGGCCAAGAGTTTTTCACTCCTGGTCTGCAATACCCTGCCTGGGCTATCACCCAAATGGCTTTCACACTTAAAGTGAGAAAGAATTAAGTGCTTCTGCAATTGAAAAATGATTCTGTCTGCCTTGGAGCCACAGAGCTCTCTTTACTGAACTATTGGTTTTAGACTCCAAAGCTAAGTGTACCAATGAGCCTACAAGGGTGCCAAGAAAGAAACTAGAGAATGAACAAAATCCCATCATTTTTCTATCTGGAGTCAATCTAGGTGTATTCACCTAGTTTTTATCCCCAGATGTTTTTGGTCACAGGAATTTCACAGCGGTTCTCTGGTTTTCATACCATGAGTTTCATACATCAAAAGTTGTCATCTGTAGATGATTTCCATGCACTAACAGTCTAAACTGGTTGCAGATCACATTTTCATAATAAGTTGATTAGAAGGGGAGTTCACCTATGCTTCTGATACAATATTGAATTTATTATAATGGTAGGAAAAGGCTATAAGCTGATCCCATTGATGATTATTCTCTTTGGAGGGCTAAACTCTTTATATTTCAAAAGTGTATATTACCCTATAGCCTGTGAATATCTTTTACAAAGCAAACTTGCCAAGGTAGGACATATTTGAATCAATTTGCCTTAAACATCTTTAAGTATTTCGCTAAACATTTATGTATTATTACATCCCTGTAAGAATGGCAATCTTAGGCCTAGTGCAGTGGCTCATACCTATAATCCCAGCACTCTGGGAGGCCGAGGCAGGTGGATGGCCTAAGCTCATGAGTTCTAGACCAGCCTAAGCTAGAGCGAGACCACATCCCTAAAAATGGCTGGACATTGTGGCAGGTGCCTGTAGTCCCAGCTACTTGGGAGGCTGAGGCAAGAGAATCACTTGAGCCCAAGAGTCTGAGGTTGCTGTGAGCTTAAAGCCATGGCATTCTACCAGGGGCCACAAAGTGAGGCTCTGTCTCAAAAAAAAAAAAAAAAACCCCAAAACAAAGAATGCTATCTTGTATAGTCTGGCTGTCCTTAGAGCTGTGGATGGTGGCCTAGCAAATCTTTTTGGAGTTTACTAATTAGCAAGAAAATCTAGATTATAATGCTCTGTTACCATATTTTCTTTTTTAAAATTAACTGTGGATGTTCAAGTCATTGCTGCCTTTAAGTGTTTCCACTTATAGAACTTTAAAGCAAGGCTAACAATGTTATTCAAAAGCAATTTAAAAAAATTGACAGGGATCAGTGAAGCCACTAAAAACCACTAAAAAGTAGAGAAAAGATCTATATTTGAAACAGAGAAAGGGACAGCCCTGAAAATCATAGAGCAGTCAGTTTAGTTTTCATACCTGGAAAATACTAGAACAAATCATAAAAAAAAGAAAAAAATCAATTTGCAAACACCCATAGGATCATAGACTACTAGGTAATAATCAACATTGCTTTGTGAAGAACAGTCTTGTCAGAACCATCTAATTTCCTTCTAAAACAGAGTGACAGGCCTGGTAGATCAGAGGGATGAAATAGATGTAATTGAGCTTGAATTTTACAAAGCTTTTGATTCTCTCCTCTGTGATATGCTCATCAACACATGACTTCAGACCAGAAGAAATTTGCTGTGCAGGTTTACTAGAAAGCACAGGTCTCAGTGCTTCAGCACCAAATTGTCAGGTAGGGGTTTGGGTAGGAGGATATGTGATATGATACCTGCACAAGTTTGAGTGACTCCTGGCCCTTGTAATAAGCTTTTCATCCCCAAACACAGTCATAGCACATACTAGTACTATGTGCTTGAGCTACACTTGTTCAATGAAATAATGATCCATAGGAGAGCAGTTGCTTGGTGAACTAGCTGGACTCTAACAGAATGGGGAGGTGAAGACCAGCTCGTTGACATTGTTTGGGTTTAGTTACAGATTACTTCAATAGGTTTTACATATATGTGATATGAGATAAAGGTATAAAGTTTGTATTGGGAAAAACTACGTAACCCCAAACTGTATAAAATGCAGAAAGAATGGTATATGAAATGTTGGTTAAGTGAAAGACAAGTCATATTTTTAATACATCTTAGGGTAAAAATTTTGAGAAAGATTAGGTGATGTAAGAAGCCAGCATATTGAAGTTGGGGTTTCCAACTTGGCTTGGCCACTTTGTAGTTGTGAGAGTTTAAGCTATTAAGCTTTTCTCAGTCTTCCGTGCAAATCTTACATAGCTGAAGTCATAAAGGAGATTTCATACTTCCAAGCTCATTCACATGGTGGTTTGCTAATGGCCTAGGTTCCTTATCACATGGGCCTCTCCATAGGACGCTGACAACATGCCAGGTGGCTTCCCCAGAGTGAGTGATCAAAGAGGGAAAGAGGGCCAAACAGCAACTACAGTGTCTTTTACAACTAATGTAACCTGCCGTGCCATCCCTCCTGCTGCATTCTATCGGCTACACGGACCAATCCTGGTAACCGAGGGCAGGCAACACACAGGTGAGAATACCAGGAAGTGAGGATCACTGGCACCATCTGGGAGGCAGGGCTAATAGCAGGTCCATTTGGTTCAGTCTGTTTTCTCTTGGATCTGCCCATCTAAACTCTAGGGATTTTGTCCAAGCCTCTCCCCTGCTTGCCACATACTGTTAGGACAGCTCTATTCCCATAACTTCTACTGCCACAGAAATCTTGGCCACTATCTCCTCAGCCTAGGTGCTTCTACCTCGGTTCTGGACTTGTATTTGCGATCTCTTCCTGTGTCCATCTCAGTATTGCCATTTCCTCCCCCTCACTTCAAACATGCTCCTCCTCTCTCAGATGACACCACCAGTAACCCAGCTGTCCAAGCCAGAGACCTGGGCCTAATGCTTGACTTTAGTATTAGTAGCCACACACGTCGGATGGTATGTGGGTTTGCTTAAAATTAAGATAAAGTCCTTTTTTGAATACATTAGAATAAAAAAAAAATTCTCCTTTTAAAGTACCCTTCACCCTCATTCTGCAATGTACAAAGTTGTGCAATTTTTTCTTTAACACAGTTGCCCATCCCGCTTGCCTATTGCCACATTTTACATGGCAACTTTTTTTTTTTTTGCAGTTATTGGCTGGGGCTGAGTTTGAACCCACCACCCCCAGTATATGGTGCTGGCACCCTACTCCTTGAGCTACAGGCGCCGCCCCTACATGGCAACTTTTATACATAAACATTAGTCAAAAAATACCTCTAAGAAAAAATGCCCACTAAGAATGCTATCTTATCTAACAGCTTGAGAGGAGTGGGATTTATCAGGGAAGTGCTAATGGCTGACTGCCAGCTGTGCCAGCCACGCATCTGTACACCATCATTATCTCCAAAGAGAAGGTGAAGTGAGTATGGGGCAGCATTCAATCCCAGACATAAGTGATAACTCCCAGGACTGTTGGAGATTTCAGGAAAGATTTTTCAGGGACCATAGAAGAATAAATAGGATTGTAGTTTTGCAATATCCCTAAAAGATGACCCCACTTAAAACAGTCAGATCTGCCCAATTCTCCTGCAGGGAGCCAATTATGGACTCATCTAAATAGCTATGCATCCTGCACAGGCTCTGCCAGGTTGTTTTCCCCAGAAAAGCAGATCAGACAGTAACTTAGCTGCTCCAAGTTCTGCGATGAGATCTTAATTAAAACCCTACATAGTTATCTCTGAATTCCCTAAGAGTTCCCTTCTTGGCAGCGGAGAGAATGAGCTTTAACACAGGTGTGTGATACTAACCCCTCAGAGTACATAAGCAGACCGCCCCCAAAATTGAACAATACAACAAAATGCCTTTGTGTCCCCAAAACAGTGGCACTTAAGCTTTTGAGCAATCTGTGTCCTTTGCCTTTTGGCCCATCACTCTGTCTCGTGAGCAGCCTCCCACCCCATTTTCTTAGTGAAATTTTAACGTGACTGTAACAATTCTGTTTTAACCGTGGCTGGGCCTTTATAGCTCCTGAGTGAAAACACACAATAGTGATCAAAGGAAAGCTTCCTGTGAGCCCCATCTCTCAAACAAGAATATTGTGCATGTTACAAACGGCATTTTTTGACAGGTAACCAGAACAAAACACACCATTTTACCAAAGATTAATACAGGATAAAAAAACAATTTAATTGTATTTTGAAGTTTAAGAGAGAAAATAACATAGATTAGGACATTTCTAATCAGAACATATGAAAGATTTATTTGATGCCCTGTGGTTTCTGCTGATATTTTCATCACATTAAAGTATCCACCTTTACCAATGCCTTGTCTAAAGGTTAGAGTTTTAAACCATACAAAATACATCAAATCAAAAAGCAAGCTTCTCAGGCTGTGAACAGAGTCTGTAGGGAAGTCCATGCCACTTTTTTCTTTTTTAAGAGAGAGAGTTTCACTTTGACACCTTCAGTAGAGTGCTGTAGTATCATAGCTCACAGCAACCTCCAGTTTTGGGGGTTAGGCTATTCTCCTGCCTCAGCCTCCCAAGAAGCTGGGACTACAGGCACCTGCCACAATGCCTGGTTATTTTTTTGTTGCAGTTTGGCCAGGGCTGGGTTCCAACCCGCCACCCTAGTATATGGGGCTGGCGCCCCACTTGCTGAGCAATAGGCGCTGCCCTTTTTTTTAAGTTAGAATTTTGCTTAGGCATAGTGAGATAGTAGTTTTTGGTAACTGATTAGAAGAGATGCAAAGAACATATGGAAATAGTATGTGGGCATGAGACAATACAAAAGGGGAAACCGAAATATTCTAGGCAGGTTCGTTCCAGTCACTGAGAGCACATACTGACCGTGGGCAGAAGCTCTGAAATCAGAGTAAGCCTCCTCTTGATCACGTCACTTCATCTCTGTGAATCTGATTCCTTATCTGCAAAATGGGAGCAAGAACGCAGGTCCACAAATACCTTCACTTCCAAAATTAAAAATAAAGAAATCCAAAAACTTTCATGATGCATTTAGCAATGAAACCAACTTAAAAGGAGCTGTAGATGCTTACAGATGTTATTCAATTCACTTAACATGAACATTCAGCTGTTCTGCCCCAGAAATATGAATGTGCTTGATTATGGGGTGCTGATGAATGGGGTATAGTATTTGATGCATGTGCTATATATTTTTTAACTAAAATCTAAAAACAATCTGCCAGCCTGAGTGACAGAGACCTGTCTCTTAAAAAAATAAAAATAAAAACAAATGAAATAAAAACAAAATCTGCATTTTTAAGTACATGTGGGCCCAAGATTTCAAGTAAATTTTGAGGACCCATACCTTTACTTCAGAGTTGTAATGACAAAAATGATTTTATTAGAGTAATACACTTAGCATTGTGGTTGGCATGTGATAAGGGATAAATATATTCTATTTGTTCTAATAATTCAGTAATGAAAATCATTGTGGTTACATAGAACACAACCAAATAATTGTTAATTTAACTTTCTTCTATCAGAAACTTTACAGTACAAGAATTGAGGGCAGAGGAAAGTTTAATACATCTGGACATTTTCAGCCAAAAAGTTTTAAGTTTTAGCTCTTCAAGGAGTAAATGTCGGCTATCTAGAAAATTAAATAACATGGTATTTTTCACTTCCTGAAAATGCCAGATGACTGAGGTGAATTATGATGTAACAAATTCATTGACAATCAAAAGGGGAAAATTTAAAAATTTAAATAGATAAACCTTTTATAAGCTTAAGCAACACCAACTTGCCTTACCTTATTCTTCCCTGCAGGTCTGTGGTCAGGTTCTAAGTTTAAGTGAGTTTATACAATCAATGTAATATGAAAAAGACACAATGCTGAGCTCTGTAATTTGCACAAAAACGAACTTTTTGCAAGAAGATATATTCAAACACACACTCAAAGTGCTGTGAGGTGAAAATACTGTCTGCCAAAGCTGGAAGGTACTGAGCTTGCAATCTAGTTGGCAGGAGCTCCTGCTCAAAGCCAGTGCTGCACACAGGCTGTCTGCAAAGCCCAGGCCCACTACCGGAGGCTCAGCCTCTCAAGGTGCAAGCAAAGTGACTCAAAGACACCAGAATCTACCCCTCAGGGATTGGAGCTAGTCTTTTCATCTTTGGTCAACTTGAGCAGCCACTACAATTCTCATTCTAGGCATTTTATGCTTTAAGATCATCACTCAGGAACAAGCATCTGAAAAATCAAGGCCTCTGTCCTCAAAGTACACCATTCTTGTGCCCAGGAAGCTGTTTTTGTACATACTGAAACTGATGTCTGAAGATGCACATGTGATGGGGTTTCCACCAGTGAGAAAACTACTACTCTGACTTTCCTGACTTGGTCACCTGAAAGCACTTTTCATTAATGCTGATTGTCTGCTCAGAGGAGAAATGAGGGGGGCTCTAAATATCTGACAGAGATTTAATAAGAACAAGGTTTAACAGTTGATTTCTTCGATTAATTCAGAAACACAGTCTCGTTTTCACTTTTCTAAGAAGGATAACAGATTTCTGAGAGTGATACTATGTTCTCATCTGTACTAAAACTTGACCTAACAGGTGTCTAAGTGAGTGGGTTTTAGTTTTAAGCTAAAGTCTTCTCAGGCAAAGAGGCTTAGCTTAGACAGGTGCTAGACAGTTCTTCAGTAGGGAGTCACCCTAAATTAAACTCTGCTGTGCTTGAAGCTGTGTGGGCCGGGGTTTCACTCCACCCCTCGGGGTGCTTCCTCCCAGTCCCTGTGCTGCCAACCCCTTGAGGGAAGGACCCAAGCTCAGCCTGTTTCCTTTTCTGGAGCTTCCACAATCACAACGCCTATAGCGGTCCATCCACCCTTGGCTCAATTCCCATCACTAACTTGCTCATTCTGCAACTTCCCCGCCTTCTGGGAGGAGAAAAAAAATCCCTAGTTCACCTCATGCTTTTTAATATGGCCTGGGCACCAAGTATGGGAGTGTTTTTTTTAGAAGAGGCAGTGGAAGAGTGTACTGAAGATTGGGTGATGGCCAACTGCCATGCCAGTCTAGGGAGAAATGCTGGGCCACTTGAAAACACTGGGGCATAAGTGTAGTTAGATTCGGCCTAACGGTCCAATGGCTTTGCTTCCTAAGTTCTCAAAACCCACATACCTGGCAAGTACCTTTGTGTATGTGTGTGTATGCATGTGTATTCTGCCAGGCCCGAGTCAAATAAAGTATGGGATTTATATGAGTTTAAGTCATCTTCCCAAATAACACCAAGCTTGTTAATTCTCATTGTTCTCATCAATCCACCAAGGGAAGTTCATGGGGTAGGTTCCCTGCCTCTGACAGGAAGATGCCAAAGGCTGGACAAAGGAGACATTAACTTACACAAAAGCGGAGTACGTGCACTGTGTGTACTGCATTCAGTCCATAAAAGGCACACACAGCAAAGGATCTAAGACAACAAAGGTTCTGTGATGCTGATACCTCCTGCCAGCTATTTTGTATGAAACTGAGGGACAACGTAATGAGGGGGAAACGTCTTGAACCCTCCCTTTCCATTTCTGTTCCAACGTGCCATGCTGGGCAGATGGCACAGAATTCTGCATTGTAAGTCAGGAGCCTTGGGTTCCAAGATGGCTTGTCCCCACAGGAGAGATGGATGTTAAGTAAATCTCTTCTTTTCTGATCCTTAGTGCCCTTTTGTGTAAATTCAGGAGTCTACTGCCCACTGTTTAGGCCTACAGTGAGATAAAATGAGACAACTCATAAAAAAACACTAGTGCTCATAATTTTCCTCTAAAGGAAGCCCTGTGGGAATTCTCCTTCTGTGTAGGCCAAATACCTAAGGTCCCAGCTGAGAATTTTCTTTCCCTGGGGAGAAGTAACTAGACCTCTGCTTCCTTGCTAATTCCTATCTGGGACACACAGGATTCTGTTACCTGATGCCAAAACCTAAATTAAAACAAACCTAAAATAAAAACAGCAGCTTATAATGGGAGAGTGGTCTTTTTACCTTAGGGCAACATTGCTGTTAAAATGCTCTAACACTGTGGTCCCCAACATACCCAGGTACTGCTTGCTCCATGGCCTGTTAGTAACTGAGTGCAGGTGAGTGGCAGGTAAGCCAGTGAAGCGTCATCTATATTTACAGCTGTTCCTCCATCACTGAGGCCAAAAAGGTTGGGGACCACTGCTCTAACACATGAAATATTTTCTGACACGCTTCAGTCATCAAAAAGCAGCCATTTCCATGGATCAGTTCTGAAAGTAAGTTTGAAACAAAAAGCAAATAAATGCAATTAGCTCAAAAGAACAAGGTGGTTATGAGCTGCTTTTTCACTGCGGAGGCCCAAGTGAGAAACTGACCAGCACAGGACCCAGACTTCTTGTTGAAAGCCACTCTGGAAGTTGCAGTAGCTAGGTAGCTTCAGAAAGAAGAAATCCCAAATCCTGGAGGTAGGTCCTTCCTCACAGTGTAAAGACACTGTGTATTGCTAGATGTTTTGTGCCAAGGGTGCAAAGCACTATCACCCTTTAAAAGTTTTTAATAATGCTGGGCGTGGTGGCTCACGCCTGTAATCCTAGCACTCTGGGAGGACAAGGGCAGGTGAATTGCTTGAGCTCAAGCGTTCAAGACAGCCTGAGCAAGAGCAAAATCTCTACTAAAAATTGAAAAACTGAGGCAAGAGGATCTCTCGAGCCTAAGAGTTTGAGGTTGCTGTGAGTTACGATGCCACTCTGGGTGGCAGAGTGAGAAAAAATATATATATTTTTCAAAATAAAGAATAAACTAATTGAGGAATACTTTAAAAATTAAAACGTTTCTATGCTTATTTACCCTCCTGATGTTATTTAGCACACATTACTACAAGCCTAATACCAAGCTGAGCACCAGAGGAAAAAGAATGTAAAAGTATCAAAGTAATCATTTTTTTGCACTGACATCTTTATAGTTTTGTAAATTGCTTACCCAATGCTGGACAAGGAATCGCAGGACAAATTTTCCTTAAAATTGCCAAAAATAATAATTGACAAATACCCTAAGCTGGATATTTTGTTTCTTAGGTGGCACCACTGCAAGAATGTCCAGAACAAAGAATGCAGAAGTGGCGGAGTTCTCGGCTTAGGGCATCACTGATGGTCTATCTGCTCACAAGGCTGGCATGTACATAGCTTCTCTATCCAGAATGCCATCCTCTTACTGAGGGACATCAGTTTTCCCTGCTCGTGGCTGTGGGATCCCAGATTCTGTGGCTGTGTGTGATGGTATGATACCAAGTTTCTTGATATCCTATGGCTGGGTAATTCCAACCACTCGCAGGTGTTAATGGGCTGCTGCAGCTACATTTCAGTATACACTATTTCAGAACAAGGCTGCATCTCCCGCAAGCTCACTGACTATGAAGCCACCTTGCTAAGCATTGGCCCCAAGTGGGATGTGTATCCATAACAACTCTGTGGTCTTGGCGTTTACCACTCTCCATTTAATAGCAGTCTTAGGCGTTGATGGCTCCTTTAATCTGGGTTTCCTTCTACTGTCTTGAAAGTTCTATTTAAGTCCATGTTCTGCACCACTCTGTGCTCTCATTGGAAGTGAGTTTTCCCTGGCTCAGAGTAATTTCCTTCTTTGTTGTTCTTCAGACTCTGCAAGACCACACTTGAAAAATAATTGTCGTAAGCCTAAGCACAGAGTTTAGGCAATTACTTTCAAAATTATAATTACGACATCAAGAACATCAAGACTTCTGTGCAAATTAAGCCAAGCCTGAGATTTATATAGAGATATAAAAATTTAATCTGATAAAACCTTAGCAATAAGAGATAGATGCCCACTTGTTAACAAGTCTATTTATGCATTCATCTCAATTTTTTTTATCCAGTTCAATATCCAATATTTTGGATTTCTCTGAAGAAAGCTAAAGAGGCATCAAAGATTTGACCCATCAAACAACAAATAAGAATTCCAACTCCTGGAGGCAGGTCTCTCCTCACAGTGTAAACACTGTGTAAGTGCTGTACTTTCTGTGCCAAGGGTTTTTTACTCCAAAACACTATCACCTTTTAAGTTTGTAGTAACAACATACACAAAGTGACAGAAGAATACTTTAAAAATTGAAATAACTTACATTTCTATGCTCACCACCCTCCTCATCTTATTCAGCACAAATAAGCCTGGTACCAAGCTGAGCACCAGAGGAAAAAAGGTGAACAAAAGCTCTGTTCTGGGAAAGGACGCAGTGTCCAAAGCCACCCATAGACCAGATGCTCCAGTTAGGATATGTGGTCCACCGTGTCAGACCCCAGGCCAGCCCTGCTCTTTGTGCTTATGTGTCTAGCCACTACCCCCTTATCTCCTACATGCCATCAACTTTCTCGTGTGTATAGATATACTTGAGTATTAGTGCCTTCCTCAAACCTGCTTTTTCCCTTCAGCTTTCTAAATCTTTGGAACCATCCAGGAACACAAGCTGTGAAAAATCTGAGACTATCATGTACAGGTGACAAACATACAGAGAAGCCAGCACGTGCTCCATACACAGGAGATAGACAACATTATCCTCTCCCAGTCAAAAAACCCCACAATGCTGCCTAGAGAAGGCACCTTTGAAGGTCACTTACCACTGTATTTTCTATGGTTTCCAATTTTTCAGCTGGCCTTGGCTGTTGTCATTTGATGTAGGCCCAGTCATGGTACTCACATTGAAAGTGCTGTCTTAATCCAACTGTTGATTCCTACTGAACTTGACTTACTAAGCACTTAAGTTTCTCTTGCAGCTGATCACTCCAAACCACCATGGGACTCCCAATCCCTACCCTTCTATACAACAGATGCTTAAAGTATCAGATTTTGAGCCCCATGTCTTTAGAATTCTTAATTCATAGTCTCCCTTATGCTGAATCTTCACATACCCAAGCAGCAGCAGCCTAAGAATCTTGGTGTAAGCACTTCAGCACATTATACCAGAAATGTTACTCAGACTCAAATGACTGGTAATGGTCTATGCAGTCTAACATAAAAGCACTTTGGTTGGTCCCAAGGAACTATCTACAATGAGGGCAATTGGTTGATCCCAGGGAACTATCTATAATGATGGCAATGTTCTATAAATGTTTGGAGTAACTACTTAAAATGTAGTTACTGTGACTGGCAAATTAGACTTCTAATTTCAACAAAGTTAAATTTAAATAACTACAAATGTCTAGTAGTGACCATATTCAACAGTGCAGTTCTAAAGCATCAAGGTTGAGAGACATGACCATTTTCTAATAGGATTGTACAAATCAAAGAGACAATAAATATTTGGTAGCTGCTAGTTTCTCTGTCACCTGTCTTTTCTAGCTCATCAAGTGAAAACAAAACTGTAACAAAAACAGAAACAATGGAAAATCTCATATTACTTTAAAGCCAATCTCCATTAAATAAAGCTACTTATTTTTAATATGTGAAAATATTAAATATATGGCCTAACCCGAAGATAAAAAACAAACTAAAGCCAATAAAAAAGAATTAGAAAAGTAAGCATACTAGAAGTTATGTATGTTTAATGCTTAAAAGTCTGAATGCACAAACAATCTACCATTATAGAAGTACTGGTGGTCAATACAATGCGTTAGAACTATGTACAATGCACAGTTTAGTATCAAAATCTTTCTACACTGTAGAGTTTTACGAAACTGTTAATGACATCAAACACTAAGCACTTAAGACACCATTTTTTTTTCTGCTACCACATTAGGAACGTCAATGGACAGTCCATTTCAACT
>CAUYON010100235.1:0-36341 GCA_963573935.1 Arctocebus calabarensis | reverse complement strand
AAATTTAATAATAAACATTCTTTCGGTCTCTCTCTCACTTTTTTTTTTTTTTTTTTTTTTTTGTTTGTTTTTGATGACTCCTTTTCCTGGTCTCCCATGCATGCTTTCAATTATTCTTTTTAATCAGAGAAGATATATAATTTTGGGAATTTTTACACTTCTTTAAAAGGTAAATTCCATGTTGGTCATGATATGAAGGACAATCTGCTGTACTCAAAGTCCACCAATCTAAACGTTAATCTCCTCTAAAAGTACACTCATGGGAACCTCTGGAGTAATTTCCCACCAAATTTCTGGGTACTGGAGTCTAGCCAAATGAACACATACAATTAACCATAACAACTACTATCAAGATAGAAGCTAATAGCCTCCATCCCAAAATATAAATGGAGGAAAAAGAGGAGATGGAGGAGCAGATATTAAATACATGTCCTACTTCTTTTTTTTTTCCACTTCATTGAACACCAATAAAAAAAAATTGAAGAAAACATTTAAAAGAAAATAATAGCAAAGAAAATAACTTTCTGGTACAAATACAAAACCATCTATATCCTTAAAAGACATGGTACCTCTTGTTAACAAAGGTGGTGGCAGGTAGGAGTGAGAAGCAGCACAGGGGTCTCTTCTCCCTAATGTTGGGGAGGCAGAGAGGAGGCTGAGACAGTGTGTGAGCCCAGCAGGCTCGGAACAGGAAGGGGACAAGACCTCCAGGCAATGGACACCATGGGGGGACCCCGGGACCAGAATGTAGTATCCAGGTTTTGCAGCCTGATGGGAATGGCTGCCATACTGGAAAGTTCAAGATCTCAAGGCTGGGCACAACTGTAATCACTGTAGTTTCCTGAAGGTTTCTGTGGAATTCTATACTGGACATGAAGCCACCAGACTAATCTGCCTGGGCTCAGATATTCATGAGTCAGTATTTGTTTACTTGGGCAGATTAACCTGGAATCATTCAGTCAACAGCAGCAGGAACAGAAGGACCCATGTGGTGGAAGGAGGGGTTAGGCCCAACGTATTGAAATGGCTTAGAGGGGTTAGGGTCTTTGGGGTAACATAAAACTGAAATTTCTGCTAAAAACATCTTAATCCCTTTGGACTGAACCCCAGTTGAAACAAACCAGCCAAACACTTGTCTTTTTCTATAGCTCCAGAGCTCAGAAAACCGGTTTGACCATCTTTTCCTATATTCCTAAGTTTCCCGTGTTCATTAACACTGGCTTAATCCCAAGAACCAAGTAAACTGGTTCACTTACTTATTAATTGCTGATGTTGAGTATTATTGAAAAGAGATATTCTTAGATTAATGGTAAATAATGATAAGTATGTGAAATAATAGGAAAATTGCTGGGGAATTCAGGGATGGGGTCATGCAAAAATATTTACCCATAGGGCTAAGGATAGAACCACTTTTTTAAAAGCCTATAATCTGATAAATATTGGACTGTGTGTGGTGGATGCAACCCTGGATGTAGCTATAGTGAGGTTGCTTTCGTGAGGTTGCCAAGTGTAGCCAAATATCGGTCAATGTTGAATGAAGTATTGGATCTGGAGAAAGCCTGGCCCACTGCTCTGTGAGATGAGAAACCTGGGAGAGTGGAGATGCTTTAGTGTAACGTCTGAAAATGCAGGACAGCACAGATGAAGAGAATAGTCTCAACATGACAGAACAAAGTGCAGGGACATTGTACTGGAGACTTTGCTGAAGCTTTAGAACATTCCATTCTGGGTGCACTTGGATAGTCTCAATGCCCCACAGGTGCCCTTTACATCACTGAAAAGTTCAGTGGACATCTAAAAATTTCAATATTTTGGCATCTAAGCTAAAGCTTTTATTCTCCCTTCTTCAACTGCGTAGGAAAAAGAGTCATCAAAAACACTCTGACTTCATCTAATCTTTCCAGCCGTTTGTGGTCTACAAGTTATCACCACTATATTGTATGAGTATACAATAAAAGACAGTTTTTGATGGTCTTCTTAAAGTAACTTAAGTCTTACCACAATAAACAGAGAGATGGATTTCATATTCACAAGGATCCCTCCATGGACAGATGGTTGAGTGAAGGAGTTGATGAGTTCTTGGTTATTACTTTTTTTCATTTTGGTCCCATTTTCTGTATGTGAATGACACCTTTTCTGACTCAACCTGAGAAGGAAAATAAGAGAAAAGAAAGAAATGTGAAAGGTGTGTTCAAAACACATCTTGCAAACCCATATAGTCTTTAGAAATGTATTGACTGTCAAATTTATGGCTAGACTGGCCAGCTATGTGATGGAGAGAGTACAGCAATATAGACATTGAAATGAAGCTATTTCTTTCTCTGTGTTGAAGTGACCATATAATTCACAAGTATTGCTGATGGCTGTAAATTTCAGCGGATTCATGTTGTACTGTATCATGGAGAATGGCCCATAATTCATTCCCTGGGCTTCCTTGGGTATGTCTGGCTTGAATATTTCAACATAAATTTTCTTTTCTCTTTGCTGAAATGAAAGTGCAATTGTTATTTTCTGGCAGTCAATTTATTTGTCTCTGAATAGCAGTATTTTAAGAAGTATTTGTACACTTGGTTCTCTTTGACAAGTGTCGATGCTGATGGAAAGGCAGTAGGGACGCCTACACTGACGTCACTCCACTGCCCTCGCCATGTTCCTGGCTTTCAGCAGAGATCAGTGATCACTCGGGAATACATCAGAGCTAAATAAAAACTACACCCAAAATAGCACAAGTGTATACTTTTTTAAATGCAAGGAAGAAAGACTAAGTGATCAAGGGTAACCAAAGAAAAAAAGTAAATTGTTTTCAAGTTCTCCACTTGAAGGCATTATTTTTAATAAGTTAACAAATACACTCTTATAATTACTTACCGTGTATTAGGAGTTCTGTCTTCTATTCTAACTGAGCATCCACTTGCTTATACTTAGTTCACGGACCACCTGACCTGGCCGAAATGCTCAAGCATGGTATGGGAACTTGTTCCTGCTGAGTCTAAGGATGTTGTGCAGTGAAACAAGGCACCTATATGGGACAGTCCAATTGGGGCTGAGCGAGAGCTGCTGACATGGCCGGTGGGCCGTGGGCCACGAGCTAAGGCAATGAATGCTGTGGACCAAATGTTTGTATCCAGCCCAAATGTGCGTGTTGAAACCATCCTCTGCAACATGATAGTATTTGGAGCTGGACCTTGAGAGGTCATTAAGTTTAGATGAAGTCATGAGGGTAGAACTCCACGTGGGATTAGTACCCTTATCAAAAGAGGAAGCCGCAATCTCTCTGTCTCTCTCTGCAGGAACCTGATGATACTGACATCCTTGGACTTCAAGCTTCCAGAACTTTAAGAAATAACCATCCATTATCTTAAGTTGACTTAAGTTACTTAGTCTACGGTCCTCTGTTAGAAACCTGAACTGATTAAGAGAGGCCACTTGGAGAAGATGAGGTTAATGCCCCTCCTGTGCTTTCAATGGCACTCTTTCCATAAATACACTGTGATGAATTTTCCTAATACCCTTTTTTGTTCATTTAACCTTAACTTTTTCTGTTTGCTTGTTTATTTGTGATTTATTTTAATCAGGTAATTTCAAATATATATGAACCTAGAGTCTGCTAAAGTGACCCAGAATTTTAGGATCCAAAAAATGATTGCCCCAAACACTCCATTTCATGAGATTTGTGAATTTCAGGGCTCCCCTCACCACTGTCAAGAAGCCTGGAGGTTCTTAGGGCGCTAAACCACTGCTATGCATCTCAAATTTAACTTCTTCCTGAAGGCTTCTGCCTGTGTGTTTTCTCACCACCTTGCATGCTCCTTTCCTGCTCTGAAGTCAATTTCCTTAGTAAGGAATGAAAATCTACTATGAGATGTTAGTAGCAACTTTACCCGTGCCTGTGGGATGAGATATCTTCCCATGCACAGATCAATACAGGCCTTTACATGGACAGCTGGCGTCATGGTGGACACTGAGTGTCAGGCCTACCCCTTCTTGGACGTTCTTTCCAGGTGTACACAGTCAACACAGCTGAGGCTTCTTCATGCTGAAGACCATCTGTCCCAGCCTTCCTCATTCCTTCTGCACCCCTGTTCACTGGGAATCCAGCAATACTTCAAATCTTTTCCATTTCCTTATGCATGACAACTTTGTTTTGCTTTGTTCTCTCAGGAGTGTGTATATTCCCATCTAAGAGTCTGACAATCAGCTCATTTTCTAAATAAAACTTTCTATCCCAGAAAGATAGAACTTTCCATGGTAATAGTAGGGTGGTGAGCCTAGCTCCCTGCAAGTGGAGCTCCCATGGTATTTGCTACAATGATGTATTATTATAAATTTTACTGTCTGCATTGGCTGACAGAAAAACTGAGGGAAGAAGGTAGATATTTATGTCAGGAAACCACACATGTTTCTTCCTTAAGCCCTAGGGCCACTGTGTCAGGCCCAGTATCAGCCTTTCTCCTACAACATAATTCTAAGTTATACTTTATTCTTCTTTGCTCTTTGAATCTGTCACCACCCATTTTATCT
The DNA here is from genome assembly GCA_963573935.1 of Arctocebus calabarensis. Lineage (NCBI taxonomy): Eukaryota > Metazoa > Chordata > Mammalia > Primates > Lorisidae > Arctocebus > Arctocebus calabarensis. The sequence continues at coordinate 31,820 of CAUYON010100235.1, read as the reverse complement.
GTGTGAGTTCTTCCCCTCCTAGCCTTGTTGGTTAACAGAACAAGGTCATAAATATCCAGCATTTTTCACTGCTCTTTATAACAGAAAACACAGACTGTTTTGACTCTCTTATAAATATTTGAAATCATCAAAGTAAGCATATAGACTTTATAGTTGAACAAGAGTAATAGAAGCTCAGAAAACTACAAAGTGTTCTCAGTCATATATTTCTTTTTGGTGTATCTGACTTGTCTAAATGATGACAAGTCTTATTTTTTGTGTGTTTGTTTTCTGTCTCTGAGAGTAGAGTTCATTGTCCTTATCCCACTCTCCACAAAAAAAGACCTTATAACCTCTATTAAAAAGCCCATCTTTCTAGAAAATGCACCCCAGACCATCAAAATAGAACAATCCATGTCTCTAATCTCAATCCACTTGCAAAGTTTGGCAATGAGATGGCAAAGGACCAACACCATGGCCACCAAAGGGCATCTAGCAACGTGCTTAACCACGCTGACTCCATCTTTTCTCTTATCTGTAACACAAAGCTAGTCCTATGATGTACTAACAATCGTATAAAGAACTTAAAAAACTTTGATATTTAGGTATCCTTAATGAAACTTGGCATGGTAGAAAGGTAGCAGGTATCTTTATGTCTTTTCTGTTAACTAAGTGACATTGACCAAATAACACAACTAGTCTTATGTCTCAGCTTTCTCACGTGTCAAAGTGGGAATCTTAGCACCTGTTGGGTGTGTGTCCACATCAGCTGGAGTGTCTATCCTTGAATATTCAAATGGAATCTGCTTCAACTCTACACAGGGCGGGATAGGACATCTCCCTATGCATAATCCAACCATTCTGAGGCTTTCCCCAATGTAGGGAAGGGAGTGGCACATGCTTTCCTGGTCACCTTTGCTCTCAGATCCCCCCTTGATGAGTTCTGTCAACCTGATCTTAATGTTGATATATTTTCGGCTGTTCAGCTCTCAATTTCTTTTCTTGGAACCTCAGTCCTCCAGTTGTTACTCCCAAGATTTGAGGGTCCATGGTCAGTTTTCCTGACCTTTTGGGAGAGCACCAGGAGGATTCTCAGACCCTTGGCCTTCTCTACCCCCTGTGGAAAGAACTTGGCCTCTCATTTTCAGGTCCTGTCCTTTCAGTGCCCAGTGCTGCTTTTTTGCCTTTTTAACCTTTTTTAGTAGAAATCAGCACAGCTCCTCTTCCATTTATTCAGACTCCTTGATGTGCTCTGACACGCAGCAACCGGCCTACAGTGTCTTTCCCTTCACAGACAGAGTAGAACTATGGAGATGCCACAAACCCAGCCCTTCTCTTTGCTTTCTGAGTCTGCCCAGGGAGGGGGAATGAGAGCTTGGGGCTGTGTTGTGATTACTACAATGCCACCTTACTACAGGGTAGGGCAGCACTGCCAGTCTGGGGTTGAAATTTCTCGTCCTTCCTGGCTCCTTCCCACACACATGGCACCTGGTGCTCTCCTGCTTAGGAAGTGGCTGATGAGAAGATGAGGAACGTGATGGGGAATATGGTCAAGTTAGAAGAAAAATGAATAACACTGAAGAAAAAGTAAGGAGTTGTTGTAAAGAAAGGTAGTTTCCAAGGTCATGGGATCCTAGTTCCACACGCTCCCAAACCCTAGATCTGGTATGCCCCTGTCCCCACATGTGTGTGACCAGCACATGCCTCTGACCCCTGCCTCTGACCACAGGGACTAGCCCCTCCTCTTTCTCTTCCAACACAGCTCAGCACCTGCAAGTCAAGAGAACGTCTTTCTCCTGGGTAGAAGCACAGATGTAGGAAGGCAACGATCTCAGAGGATTTATTTTAGAAACAGAAAGCAGTTTCCTAGAGAGAGGATGCTCAAAGGGCTTGGCATCTTGTTGGCCAGGTGGATCACCCTCAGCTCATCTGTTTTGTTATCTTGTTTCTGTTGAGGAGACAATGAAATTTTGGTTGAGCAGCTGATGGTAGGATTATGTTTTATGTACAAAATGTGGGAGAAAATTCTGTCCCATTAGCTGGGGGTAGGAAAATGAGCCTTGCTTTTATCTGAATTACATGAGCTTCCTCTCATTCGGTTTGACCTCCCCAACTGTGATCAGAGTTGGCAGGCAATGTGCTTTAGGCATTTCAGATGGGATTTTGGTGGGGGGGAAGTGCCATGAGCTTTCTAGAAAGTCAAAATCCAGCAGGACCATGGTGATAAAATATCTTTCCTTATCTGCAAGGAGTTGGGGCTCCACAAATTAGCAGATCCTAATAGGAGACTTACTAGCAGAGAAGCAAGTGCATGTAGGAGTGGGGAGGATACCGGATTGCAGGTTGAGGAGATACCGTTAGGTAAGTTTTAGTTCTGATTTCTTTTGTAAGACATATATTTATGGCACAATAATCATGGACAGCCATTAGACTGCCGCCTAGGGCACCATGTTCTTTTGCCTCAACCACTTGAGGCATGTGCTTCTTGAGAGAAACCTAAGCTGTTATGACAATTGTATTTCTTGTATTGGTTGCATAATTTAATAAGATATTATCTCAACTAGTGATATAAAAATGTAAAAAGAAGGTTGCTATTTCTTTGAAAATTCACTTGAAGAACTTGTTAAAGATGACTGACTAAAAATATTCCATACAGAGCAAGTTATTGCATAAAAGTTGGAGGGAGATCATGAAAATCAAGATGATCTACAGAGATTTGCAATCATGTACAAGATGCCACTCTTCTCCACTGGAAAGAAATGGGAAATAGAAATTGAATGCGACTCATTGCAAGTGTGATTTTTTTTTTTTTTTTGGTATAAATGAAGAGAACACCGGTGATGATCTCCATGCTCAAAGAATAAAATCTTAGCCTTAAACTGAAAGACTGGCAAACCAGTGTGTCATTAACATGTCAGTAAACACACATGCACACATGTGAGCATCATTTCTATGACCTTCCTTCTTTGGACATTGTTTTGACAGTTCTTCAGTGTCAGGTTTGGATTGGGAAGGATCAGATGCTGTTAGCATTTCTGGACATGTACATGACCATTCTGAATGGATAACATCCGTTGGAGGGGGGATATCGGTAGGGGATAAAGGGATCGCATAGGGTAGGAGAGAGGCAGAAAGTGAGATTCATGTGGACAGACTCTTATCAAGAGGGCTATCACCAGGTAGCAGGGCCAATGTCTCTAAAGTAAGTTTGGGGATGAGACTTCAGCCTGTGGGAGAAGAGAGACTGGGACGGTTAACAGAAGAGAAGACTGGGGACAGAGCATGAAGCAAGGTCCCGTACACACACAGCAGGAGAGCCTCTTGGGAAAGCTGTGGATTGTGTCTAGCGGGTGTGCCAGGTGTTCTGACTGAGTCTCAGCTTCCTTATTCATAAACTGGCTAACCACGCCTCTCCCACCAAGTCACCGGAAGGATCAAATGTATAATATTAATATATTCAGAACACCTACCACACATGTAAAGTTGTGCAATATATTTCTTTTCTTTTTTTGTTCTAGCTATTCATGCAAACATGCACTGAACTCCACTCTAGGATTGCTCTAGTCATAGAGAAGATCCCAGCAAGTGAAAGAGGCAGAAACCTAGTCCCAGTGCAGTTGACTTTCCAGTGGGGAGACAGACACTAAACAAATGAGAACATAGTCATTACACTATGTTCATAGCAGTTCATAGCAGTACTGTTCATAGCAGTAACATGTGCTATGAAACGAATAGAAAAGTCAGGGGATAGAGAACCCTCATACTCTTCTAAGGCCAAGTGGGGCCGAGGTGGCTGATGCCCTGTGCATTCTATATTTAGTCTAACTGGAAGGGCCCTAACAACAGGGCAGCGGGGTCGTCACTGTAATTAGCAAAGATCCTCAGCTGCCTGCAGCATAAACCAGGAATGAGTCATGGCCAATAAGCTTCAGAGGGCACTAGATTTTTAAATTTTTAATGAAATAGCTCTATGGTGTTTGCTCAGATTCTAAGTATTATATATGTTTCTTATGGAAAATGCAAAACAATACAGTAAATTATGAAAAAGTGAAAAAGGAAAAAAAAAGACCACCGCAAATCCCAGCCTCCAAACACAGCCAAAAACATTTGTTTTTTTAGTTTTGTTTTTCTTTTTTAGGCAAACTTTCTTTAAGGGTTCTTTCAATGAGTATTAATTCTCTTGTTAAAAGGATACACATAGGCACTCACCAGAACTCTAAAATATGTGTAATATATGTAAATTTATGCATATATATGTAAACACATACATGTGTTTATATCTATACACACATTGGTATAGAGAGATATACACTATAGATCTGTATATACATATGGGTTTGTATGTGTACCTGAATGGAGAGACACAGAGAAAATAAATGAATGACAGAAGCTGTAGTTATGATCTTGAACACGACATTTAACCTTTAGGGCCTCTCACTGCTGTGTTTGAGAATGGATGTATGCCTCTGACATGGCAATATTCACTCTGCATTTGTTTAGTTATTCCTATGGTTTGAATACAAGTGTCCCTCCAAAGTTCATAGGTTGAAACTTAACTTTCAAGGTGATGACATTAAGAGGTGGAGCATTCCAGATGTGAATGAATGGCGAGATGGGATTAGGGACCTTATATAAGGACTGGTGGAACCTGGCTGGGCCCCTTTTCTGCTCTTCCATCCTTTGTACCACAGACATAGGGCCTTGATCTTGAACTTCTTAGACTCGAGATCTGGCAGAGGTAAATTTTCACTCTTTGTTTATTACCTGCTCTCATTTTATTTTTTATAGCAGTGTGAACAGACTAAGACACTTGCTGGCACTTCCCAGCCCTCTTACACTTAGGCAAGTCTTCACACATGTGCCGAACCCCTGTCAATGCTGTGATAAGCAAAGGCCATGTCCCAGTGCTGAGGGACAATGCTGAGGAGCCTCGCCAGCCTGGCGTGAGAATGGAGCAGAGACCCCCATGTTGGGATGGATAACAGGAGCAGGAAATAGATGTAGATGTAGATGGTTCAGTTACCACAGGGTGACCCACCCACCTGCCCTACACTGCGTGAAAAGACACATCTCAGCAGGCATGAGGGTTTGGGAGGTGACGTGTGAGTCTGAGTGGGCACATTAGTTATACTGAGAACACTCAGCAGCAACCCTTGAGAGTAGCACAGGCAAAGCAGAGATCAGAGCTCTCTAAATGTCATGTTTTTTCCAGACTCCATCTGAAGTTTCACAGGAAACCGTCCCTAATCTTGACTGAGAATCTGTTACCTCGAAAAGTCACCCAGCAGTTACTTCCCAAAGCCACTCCATTCACCCACTTTGCCCCAACCAGCCTGGCTTCCTGTTTCAAAACATGCAGGTGTCTCTCACCTTGGGCCTCCTGACCCCTCCTCCCTGCACCTGCCAGGTACTGCGAGGGGTCTGTCCACACTGACTTCTTCTCATCACTCAGATCTCAATTCAGAGATTATCTCCTGGGTACTTTGTTGACCTCTTAATCTAATTCTCTTTCCCACCTTTCATATCAGCCACTTTCAATCACAAAGCTTTCTTTGATATTTTCATGTCTCTTATCAATTTCCAAAATGTACTTATTCACAGGTCGAGTTATTCACCATCTGCACCTCACCCTCTGGGAACTCATGTGGGTTCATGGAGAACATGCACCTTGCTGTCTTGAAACAATGCCTGGTCCATTACATTCAGGAATATTTGTTGAGTAACCACGTGGGCCATCACTGGATATGATACACTGCGGGGGGTGGTGTGGCAGGTGCACATTTGAGTAAAATAAGGCAGGAAGTAATGAATGCTAATCAGAGACAATGGCAATTTTCTATGAATCTGTCAGTGGGAGGACTGATCAATTCCTATTCAGTTGGAGGCAGCAGGGAACCTTCTCTGAGCTGAGGTTATTCAACCTCAGCGATGGAGCGTAGGTAAGATTGTGAGCTGTGTACCGTAAGAGCAGTGAGAGGGGAGGAGGTAAGATAGATTCTGTGTTAACCGCAGGACAGGTTCAAGACTGAGCCTGTGAAAATGCAGGCCCTGTTTCAGCAATAGCGAATGTGTCTGTCAGCAGCTGGGAGGGGGGAAACACCGAGAAAGGGGCAGCCCTTCATGGTCCACACTAAGAACCAGGGTCTCACGAATAGGATTAGTCCATTAACGAGAGGCAATGAAACATTGGAATGAAACCAAAGGCTTGCTGTTCTTCACTTCATGAGATCCAGTTGTCACGTTCCTCTGAGTACAACCTGAACTAGAGAGGGAAGCAGCTTCCCTCCCGTCTGCCATCCTTCCCTTCCTGCTCCCTTTTGAAGCCGCAGTTTGCTGATCTAACAGCTAGGGACACACCTGCTCATTTTCCCCTCAGAAATGCTTCTGGTGGGACCTCCCACAGGCATGGGAGATGCTTTGGAATATCCGGGTCTCCTACTCTGGCACTTTTGAGGTCTTCATTGACTCTCTTCTACCTTGTGGATGTTTTAAATCATGGAGATGAAGAAGAGGAGAAGGAGAAATTTTCAACCCAGACTTGCCAGGAAAAAGGGCCTGGGCATGGCTGGCATGTTCACTTAGGAGGTGAAGCCACTGGGTGTCTGAGTAAGGAGGAAAGGAAGGGAGGCAGAGAGGATGGGAAGAAAGGCCAGCTGGCCCCACTCCCCAAGAAGAAGCACAGCCAGAGCTTCGCCCTGACACAACCACACAGGAAACCTCCGCCTCTCACCGCACAGGGCAGGGCAGGGAGTGAGTCTGCCAGGCCCCGTCTGCTCCTGTCCCAGACTGCTGCAGCCAGCTCTCAAGAGAACTCAGCTCTCAGGGTTGTATTATCTGACACCTTCATGAAGCTCTGGGGCACCACCTTCCCTGTCCTGCCCTGAAGCATGTGGGGCCAGACCCAGGAGGAGGGGCCAGAGACCCCTGGTTACAGCCTCAAGTCTGGGGACCATTTATGACCCTGCTGTGATTGGATTTATGACCCTGCTGTGATTGGTCACACAGATGGCCCTTGGGATAGAATGAGTTGCTGAGGCTCTGGAGACAGGAGTGGGCTGGATGTAAAAGATGACGGATGCAGGAAGGAGCTGGAGCCTTCGTGGGGTATTTTAGAGCTGATAGTTCTTCCTGTGTGTCCTCGCCTCTTAGTCCCACTCGTGAAGCACACACGCCTTCAAACCTTACACCTTCATCTGAAACGCCTTCAGTTGCTCTTGCATGTCTTGAAAAGTTGGTGAAAGCGCAGACATCCACTGACCCAGGGGAGAGAGGAAAGCTGGACTTGGGGGACACCAGCACTGGACGAGAATCACGGGGGAGGCTCACCCGCCCAGGACGTGCAGCAGGAAGGCCGTGGGTGTGGGAGAGGACTCCAGCTGTATCCGTAACAGGTCGTGTCTTTAACAATGCCTGAAGCAAATATGGCTAAGTTCAGATTTGTCAGTCCCACACAAGCCCCGCAAATGCAGGGCTCTGCTTCCCGGACATATCTCAGCCCCCGGGCCAGCAGCCACCTTATCCACCATTCAGAATGTTTAGTAAGTTAACATGTTCAATCTGGGAGTTGAGAACATAGGGGTCTGTTGCATATCTTTTTCTTTTAAAAATTTTTATTAGTTTTGTTATTGTTTTAACATAAAATTTATGATTAGAAAGAAAATGGTCAAGACAAATGCTTTGGAAAGAGGAGATGAAGTTGGACAGCTTTATTAAGCATTCTTTAAGGGAGAAAGGCATTTTCCTCTTACTGTCCCTATTTATAGATAAACACATTAATTCAACAAGGTACAGATTCTCGCAAAGGTCACACAGGGAAAATTGTGGGTTGGGGACAAACTCACGTAGGTGGTAAGAACTTTGGAGCCAAATGGACATAGGGTTGAATTCTGACCCCATGTTCTTTCCTGGGTGTGGATGTGGAAGGTGTTGAAGGTGTCACCAGGACTTCTTGATGTTCATTCAGCACGAACAGCTGACGGCTCTGCCAGACCCTGCCTTCCCCACTACGTACCAAGTGCTGCCTTAAACACTGTCCTTTAATCCTCATGTAAATTCAGAAATTGAAAACTGGCTCATCAGAGATGTTCTATAACTTGACAAAGATCACACAGTTAATATGTCACCAGCCAAGGATTCCAAGTGTGGTAACCTCTGCTGATACCCAGCCAACCACCCAAAGTTATACTCTGAGAAGGAAGTGGTACCCTGAATACAGACTCAGGTCTGTCTCCAAAGCACTCTCTCTCTCTCTCTTTCTCTCTCGCTCTCTCTCAATGGTTCTCTCCTTTCCTCTAGGACCTGGGCGATTACTCTGAAGTCTTTATCTTGCTCCTACCATACCAGCAGAGACTCTGGTGAGAGCACTCTCTTTCTACCTTGGAATGCACATGGGCAAAAGATTCCTGAACACACACCAATGCACAATTTCTGTCATCCCCTGAAAGCCACACATGGCTTTTCAATTGTTTGATAGGTCCAATTAAGAAAGTCCTAAAATATCTAAATCTGGTTTCCTTAATGCTATATACATCGTCACATTTTGAACACCCAACAAGGCTTCCGCGGCCTTCCTTCCACCTGTGTTTTACAACAGAACAAAGCCCAGCCAGTTCTGTGTGTCAGGTTCAAAAGACTGATAGAATAAATAATTGTAAGTACAAGGCTGTGTTAGATTTACAGAGGAGTGATTTTTGAGAAATCTTTTACCTCCTAAAGCTGGAGGAAGAGTAGCCTGAGAAAAGAGCCAAAGCCAAACTTAAATATTTAATTCTGTCTTCAAATTGAGATGTCAGCAGAGGTTGGAGGTGCCTTACACATAAATTCAGCAACCAGAGAGGTCCCAATGCTTTTCCTCCTTTTCTGTCTTACATGTCACGGGACTTCCATTGCTATTTATCCCCCAAATCTGACTCTCTGTAGGAACTAAAACACCATTATTCTTAAATGGTCTGGTTTGATGTCACCATGGCAGTGAAGTAATTACGATTCTTCAGTGCAATTTGCTTCCTGGACTAATAACACTCCATTAGCGTCTTTCAGAGCCAGAGGAAAATCTGTTCTTGGAAAAGAGAGAGAAGTAGCTGAAAGTGAAAAGTAGAATAAAATACATCCCACTGGCTTTATGTAATCCTTTGCTGACACACGATTTCTCAATTAGACAGCCCTGGCTGCCCCATTTGCTGCTGGTACGGAAGGCGGTGTCCATCAAACAGGGGAAGGGCTTTTGTTTCTTCTCTTTACAGCCTCTGCCTATAGGCAAACACACAAAAATGATCCTCAGAGCTCTCCATTCCACAAGCAGCTTAGAAGTGATGGAGTACATGGGCAAAATTGTATGCAGTTTCAACAAGCTGGGAGTTCACTGTGGTTATTTAATATACTATTGACTATCCATAAAATCATGGCTTTGTAGAATCATTAAATATTTGAGACAAATAAGTGTATCTTTACCAGGTCCTACAAGTGATACTACTTCTAAATTTTTTGTGTCTGTTGTTTGTATATATGTGTATATAAAGGTGTTATATATATATATATCTGTCTACAGACGTGTCTGTGCACAGACAGGCTGAATATTTTCTTTCATTTTCATAACTTCTCCTTGTCTCTCACTCTTGATTTATCCCTGCTGTGCTGATTCTCCAGAAGCTGTTCTGTGTTGAGCAGGGCGGTGGGAAGAGATTACAAGGAGACTGAATTCGTGCTGTCAGGGACCGAAGAAGGTGAATGCATTCCGGAAAGTAGGTATCATCAGAAAGAAGACAGCTTTGACTACCCGAGTTCTATCCAGGGAGTATGGGAGTGTTCAGGAGATTGTGAAGAGAAGCTCATGGCATCTTGATTTACTATCACGTTTTAATGGTTTTCAATATTGAACTTCTAAGTTTATCTTCTTCTTGCTGTGTGCTATGGAGCAGAATTATGCAACAGCCTCCTAGCTTTATGGAGGTACATATATTTTAATAAATAGATGCATAAATATACAAATGTAGATTATAGACCCAATTTCAGAGTGATATCTACTAATGGTGGAGAATTAGTCATCTCTGGGCTAATGGTAGTATTTTTCCTTGACAGAGTTTATTTGAATAAATAATGTATTCATAGCCTTTTAAAACAATGCAATAAACAAAAGATGATGCTAGGTCTGATGAAATATCCTCCTGACTTAATAATTTCAAGTGAGAACAGGAGATATGAGCTCAAAGAATAAATGCCTATAACCAAGTCTTTACTTTGCCATATGATATTAGGGCTAGGAGGACAGGCTTAGAACCAGACGGCTGCCTGCAGATCTTACCACTCATTGGTTGTAGGACCTTGTGCAGATGACTGATTCACTCCAAACCTCAGCTTCCTCATCTGTGAAATGAGGATAATTTTACTTACGTCTTATGGCTGGTGGAAACATGAAATGCAGTATTATATCTACGTTTACTATATGGACCAGCAGATAGTAAGTGCCGAATAAATGTTAGCTACCAACTACTGGCAACCAGTTCTCCTATCCACACCCAATAATAAGAATCTGACATCCTGCAGAACATGGTTGTAATAATCAAAGAGCACTTATTTTATTTTATTTTTATTTTTTTTTGAGACAAAGTCTTACTCTGTCACCCTGGGTAGAGTGCCGTGGCATTTTCACAGCTCACAGCAACCTCAAACTCTTGAGCTCTAGCAAGCTCTTCTTGCCTCAGCCTTCCGAGTTAGCGGGGACTACAGGTGCCCACCAGGACATCCAGCTGGATTTTCTACTTTTAGTGGAGACTGGATCTTGCTCTTGCTCAGACTGGTCTCGAACTCCTGATCTCAAGCAATCCACCTGCCTTGGTCTCCCATAGTGCTAGGATTACAATAGAGCAATTATTTTTCAAGCTTCTAGCATTATATCTGCCATAAAATGGATACTCAGTCCACAAGGCTGCTTGTCCATCTTTTTTGGCTTGTATTATGTAGACGAGTCAAGTGCGTAGTAACTGTGTGCCTCGGATGTGTACACCACCTGGTCTCTGCAGAGACATTAATTAACACTTGCTCCCTTATTTAATTATTTCATCATCTTGAAATACACATCTTGTTTGTGTACATTTAAAGGTGAAACCCAACATGTGTAGGTGTCCTTCTTCAAACAGTAGAGTAGAGGACAAAAGCTGCTGAGTGGTGGCAGGTGCACGTTGCTGTTACAGTTATGGCCAGGTGTGTTGCTTAGATGCAGACGCAGGTGCACGGTAGGAGGTCTTTCTGGGGTCTGAGGTTGACCCTCACTTCTCTTCTTCCTCCATTACCACGCTGTCCTCTGCCCTCCCCCAGCTCTGATCCCTTACATCCCTGTTTCCTCTTCCTGCCAGCCCCTCCCGTAGAACTAATTCCGTTCCCCGGATGGGCAGTGCACGCCAGCTGCTTTGGGTCATTGTATCAGAAGATCCTCTTCCCCCCTCTGTGTGCCTGGTACATACTGTTCTTCTGTCAGGTCTCAGTCAAAATGTCTCTTTCTCCAAAAGACTCTCTGTCTACTCCGGTTGCATATTGACATCTTCAGTTTGTATTGAGAGTGTTAAGGAAACACCACTGATTTTTGATCTATCGAGTTAAGATTTCTCAGGGTTAAGGGGACAGGGTCTGAGCAGCAATGTGTTTGAAGAGGATCGCTTGAGCTGAGGAGTTTGAGACCAGCCTGAGCAAAAGTGAGATCCCATCTGCACCAAAAATAGGAAAACCAGCTGGAAGTTGTGGTGGGCACCTCTAGTCCCAGCTGCTTGGGAGGCTGAGACAAGGGGATCACCTGAGCCCACAAATCTGAGGTTGCTGTGAGCTAGGATGCCACAGCACTCTACTCAGAGTACAGAGTGAGACCCTGTCTCAAAACAAAACAAACAAAAACACCCTCCTCAGGTGATTCTACTCTGTAGCTAGATTTGAGATCTGCTTGTATAGTTGGGCTAGTAATGCCCCTCTTTTCCATTCTGTGAGCAGTACTCTGTCCGTCCCCCCAGCAGGATGTGGACACTCTGCAGAGAGCTATGTGGGTCCAGCTCTATCCCAACCCAGATCTACCATTGTAGCTTGACAGCAACCCAGACAACATGTGAACAAATGGTCATGGTTGTGTTTTAATGAAATTTTATTTCTAGAATAGGCTGCATGATACGTGTGGTTTTAGGTGGGTGTTTGCCACCCTCTGCACTGCAGGATACTTAAAACCCACTGCACACATACCCCTCACGAACACGTGAGTATTCTCCCAGCAAGCATTCGCACGCACGCACAGGAATACAAGGACGGAGGCAGGAGCAATGATGACGTCCTGCTACAAGTCTGAGCTCTTACCAGAAAGTGCTTCTGGGTTCTGGGTTTAAGGCTGGGTGAAGTGGGGGAGAGTCATTCTAATATGCCATCTCATAATTATGTTAATGATAGAGATTTATTTTCTAAAGTCTTTCACCATTCTGATAGTCTGTGGCATGTGAGTCATCTCCCGGGAAAATATTCTCAACAAATACCTCTTCAGACAAAGAGAATTCCATCCCAGTTTCCTTCCCTTCATTTTCCAAAGCCCCACACAGAACTGTACCTGAAGGATGACAGAGGATCATGAGGAAGATCCTAACATTATTCGGGGTTTTCCAAATAATTATCTTATTATCCCCTCCCCCCATATGCCCATGGATCTCAGAATCAGACAGCTGGTTAATCTTTCTTAAACTGCATCCTAGATCTCACTTCCAAAACTTCTTCCCCAGTTGGCTGTTTCTCGGGACGCTGTACAAAGCATTAGCCTAGATGTAGGGATTTTCTGAGCTCTCTTGAAACATTTATTTTGGGAAGGTGTATCCTCAACAGCTTGTCAAATGCTTCCTCTACTTTTTAGTCAGCCAGAATCCTGGGAGAGTGTTGGGTTCACAGCAAGTCATTTTAGCAATGATAGAGGGAGACGTCTCTCTCTCTCTCTCTCTCTCTCTCTCTCCCCACACACACACTCCTTTATCTCTCTGTCTCCCTGTTTATTGCTCTCTCACCTCTCTATCTCTACTCTCTATCCTTCTTTCTCCCTTCTCTCTCTATATGTCTCCCCATTCTCCTCCCCCATACTCCTCTCTCTCTTCTATTTTCTCTCTCTCTCTCTCTAACATACTTATAGAGTTAGCAGAATATTTCCCATAGACTTAGCTGTGCAATCTTGAACACATTATTGAACCTTTCTTGTCTTCATTTCCAAATCCTCAACATTCCCCATCATGAGTATTAAAAGTACATTGAACATTTAGCATATAGAGAGTTTCTCAGCTGTTATCATTACTATATATCCTCTGACCCTCTCCCAAACCCTGTGAGATCATCAAACAGGGGCAATTTTCTCTTTCTTATTGGTGAAAACTGGAGCCCAGAGAACTTAGGATGTCTGTCTGCAATCACACAGCCCTATAGCATTTATCCATTACTGGACCCAAGCCTTCCACTTCTTGCAGATTTTCTCATCATACCCTATTCCTTTTGAAACATTACCTGTTTTAAACATATTATCATAAATAAATTGCATTGCCACTAACAAGGGATTGTTTTTTTCCATGTAACTACAAGGGATGAGAGCTGGGCATCTGGGAGCTGCCAGATAAACTATCAGCCACTTTCATTGGGTCCTAAGTTTCCTCATCTGTAAGAAGAGAAGTTTGTCACCTTAAGGTGACATCCAGCTCCAGCATTTGGTAAGTTCTCCAGTTTTCCAGGCTTTGGATTTTCAATAATTCATGTTAATGGAGAGAGGAAGTGGGAAGGTAATTGAAATTCACAGATAATCCCTCAAATTGTCTATGAGTGCTTCCCCGCCAGACCTCATCCTTTCCTTTCAGTTACTGACAAGTAGATGTAATTGACTGATTTGAGTTTGATCTTCCTTCTAATCTTACTCATCCTCCAGAGGAAATGACTAATGAGCAGAAAAATTGCCAAATGGGGAGGGAGATGTAAAAGCAAAGACATCAATGATCCGTAAGCTTGTTATTTGCTTCCTGAGTTACCGACAGGCTCTCCAGGCGTGTCTCCTGCCCTGGAAGGAAGAGTTCCTGAAGGACTCTCTGCAAATCCCCTTCTGTAAACGAAATCACATGTTCCTGTGAGTTGGCGAAGTGACTCGCAACAAAACAAAGCCTGCGAACCAAAAAGCCTGTGCTGGAACTTTGCCTCCTTCCCTCCAATCATTCTGTTGTTTTACGGAATCACAGGAGCATCATTTTCCTCTGTTGTCAAGTGGAAGTGATTTGCTGGGTGTCATCCTCTCAGCAAAGAGCGGCAGAGGAAGAGCAAATGCTGCCAGCAGGAGTGTTCAGAGTGATTTAAAGCCCAGCGCCTTCAACTTGGATGGTGCCATTTGCAATTTGTGTATTTTGGGTGAAAAACATACATTTAAAAAGATGTACAAATTACATTAAAAAGGAAAACCACCCTTGAGTAAGACAGTTGAGGGATGATTAGAGGAAGAATAAAATATCAATTAGATGAAGAGAAGATGATAAAATATTTCCCTGCGGAAATAACACAAACTATTTCCAGATTATACTTTCTGCAAAGTACAACAAATGAAGTGTTATATCAGTTAGAGGCTAGAACGTGCTAGTTAGTACTAGTTAGAAGCTGCTTGCTCTGCTGGTTGTCAAGGTATTGTGTAAGCCCAGCAAGTACTGGGGGTACTGGGACTATGGCCACGTCCCAGCGTTGGCCCTGTGGAGCTGTGTGACCTTCAGAAAGTGACACTTAATATTTCTGAGTCAGTTTCCTTATTTTTAGAAAGAGAAAATAAAATGAAACTACATTACAGAGTATTAAGGAATTAAATGTGTTAATTTACACAAAGTCCTTAGAACAGTGTCTTCTCGCGTTGTATGCTCGATATTATTATTCATGAGATTCTTTATAGTGAAATCATTATCACTTATTCATAGGTTTATTTCTATATAGCAGGGTATCCTGCTTTAAAATAGAAATTAACATGATTATCAGTATCATTATTTTTCTTTTTTTGAGGGCAGACATGGGTCTCCATTTCCAGTCATTCTGACTACAGTGACTCACACTCAGCCCATTCCAGAAAGCATCTCTCTCTTCATGCAGGCTGTGTTTGAAGTCACTCAGCACAGCTAGGGTCTCCATTCCTCTGCCAGTGAGTCTTGCCTCAGCTTCTGTCTGAGTCCCAGTAACCACTAACTGGATAAATGTTGATATGACTCTTACAAGTCTTTGAATGTTGTCATAGACCTCATTCCCCATGCTTATTTGAAACTGTTAATAATTTGATTGCTTTTTAAAGATATAAATTTTGGGAGCAACTGATTATGGCTTTTATATATTGAGATAAAAAAGGAAACTTCCATTCTATAGGTTGTCTATCCACTCTGTTGATTGTTTCCTTAGCTGTGCAGAATTTTTTAGCTTATTCAAGTCCGATGTATTAATTTTTGCTGTTGCCATTATTGCCATTGGGGTGCTAGTCATAAATTCTTGGTCTAGACCAATATCTAGAAGAGCTTTTCCTACATTTGCCTTGAGAATTCTAATGGTGTCATGACTCAGATTTAAGTTTTTTATACATCTTGAATTAATTTTTGTGAGTGGTGAGAGACAGCATCCTTTCTCATTCTTCTGCACGTGGCTACCCAGTTTCCCAGCACCACCTATTGAATAAGCCCTCTGTTCCCCCAGTGTACATTGTTATCCGCCTTATCAAAGAATGCTTAGTTATAGGTACATGATTTTATTTTTCTCTGTTCTGACCCATTGGTCTACATATGTCTCTATTTGGTACAAATACTATCCTGTTTTGGTAACTATAGCTTCATGGTATAGGTTGAAGCCTGGTAATGTGATATCTCCAGGTTTGTTTAAGATTGTTTTGGATTTGGAGGCTCATTTCTGGTTCCAGTAAAGCGTAGGTTTGTTTTTTCCCATAAAGTATGACTTCGGCATTTTGATAGGGATTGAATTTAGTTTATAAATATACAGAATGGGATAAATTACTTGCAAGCTACGTATCCGATAAAGGTCTACTATCCAGAATTTACAAAGGACTCAAGAAAATCAGCAAGAAATAACCAAACAACACTATTTAAAAGTGAACAAAACACATGAACAAAAGTTTCTCAAAGGAAGACAAATGGTTAATAAACATATGGAAAAGTGCTCACCATCCTGGGGCAATGCAAATTAAAACCACAATGAGATATCACTTTACCCCAGTGAGAAGGGCTTTTATTAAAAAGTCCAAAATAATAGATGCTGGTGTGGAGGCAGTGAGAAAGGAGCACCAACAGCATTGGTGGGACTGCAAATTAGTACAACTCTTATGGAAATTAATACAAACATTCATCTAAGAACTAAAAGCAGACCTACCATTTGATCCAGCAATCCCACTATTGGATATCTACCAAAAGGAAAAGAAGATTTTTTTATTAAAAAGATCAATGCATTTGAATGTTTATTGAAGCACAATTCACAATTGCAAAGATGTGGAATCAAACCAAGTTCCCATCAGTTCATGAGTGGATTAATGAATGTGGTATATGCATACCTTGGAATACTACTGAGCTGTAAAAAAGATGAACTAATATCTTTACAACAATCTGGATGGAGCTGGAGACCCGTCTTCTAGTAAAGTTTCTCAAGAATGGAAAAGCAAGCTCTGTTGTTAGGTTGGAACTAACTGATGAGCACAGGTGTGCACAGAGGGAAGTAAAAACTCAGTGGAAATCATGGAGGAGGAAGGGGGAGAAGAGAAAGAGTAAAAATCTATCTAATGGGTACAATGACCACTATTTGGGTGACGGGCACAACTATAGCTGAAACTCAAGCATTATAAAAGTAACCAATGTAACTTAAAACATTTGCACCCCCTTAATATTTTGAAAGGTTAAAAAAAAGGAAAAGAAACATATGTGATATGGGAAGGATTCATTTATAAAAGAGCCTATTTTCAGAGTCACAGGAACAATCTACTCTTCTGGTATACCCAATTCACAGTCCTGCCAGAAATATTTAGGATGCCTTATTTCCTTACTTCTTCACCAACTTGAGATTGAAACATTAAAAATGGCAATGAGAAATTCCTCGTTGTGACTGTGTGATTGACTAGATTTTTGTCCTTTTATTGACTATTTGCTTTTCATCTTCTGAAAATTCCTTTTTGAAAATCTAGCATTAAACCCCCCAAAATGATGGCAACGTGACGCATTTCTGCTTGAGAGTGACAAAGAACACACGTCAAGAACATCCGAGTGACCAAAAATTCAATTCAATGAAAATTTTCAGAGTAAATGCTACTATTTGAGATAAAAGAAGGGAAATGGAGAAAAAATTTCCTTCAGATGTTCCATTTGAAAAAGAACAGTATATTAAGAGAACATAAGAGTTAGCACACTTGGGGTTTTAAAGACACCCATTTGATGTACCCAAGCAGCCAGTGGACTTTGAATGCTCACAAACTAGCAAAACAACCACCTTTGACTTCAGTCTTTATTTGTAAGACATACTGCCTTAAATTATGGGATAAGTGGTTTTCATTCAAGGGAGAAATCCCAAAGGAAGCAGTTTTGCCTTTAAATAGTCTTTTTGCTTTCATTCAGCACTAGAAAGAAAATGCAAAATGAAAGGACCTTTCTATGTCATGTCAGCAGATATGCAATATTTCCAATTTTCTTTTCATGACCTCTCAGAAAAACATAGTCTCAAAAGTGCTGTTCACTTGGGGAAAAAAAATGCCCAACAAGTACAGATTAATTCAATAAAAGGTGTGTGGTTTCTGGAAAATGCAGCAACAACAGCAAAATATTCCACACTTTGCTACCATTTTAGTGAGTCATAAAGGATTTGTGAAGACCTAGCACTTTGTAATAAAAACTAATTTTTGCTAATATAGTCCCCAAACATAAGGTATTGTATTATACTGGGTTGCACGCATTAGACCAAAATGCTCTCCCGTTGAAACTTTTACAGTTCCAGAGACTTCCTGCAGGTTTTACGTATGTGAAGAAATTTGCTCATTACAAATTACAGGTCATTACAAACAAGTTGTTCTTTATGAAGAGTGGGGCACAAGGACTGCTATTGAAATGCAGAAGGAGAAGCTCAAAGCAAAAGAGCAGTTGAAATTTTTGACTTCTTTATGCATAAGATCCTGAAATGATAACATCAGGAAGACTGAATTTCTCTGCCATAGCAGAATTTATTAATATTCATAGTAATTTCTTGAAGCATAATTCATTTGCAGTAAAATGCATAATCGTAATTATTCATCTTAATTCTTTTTGCCAAATGCTTACACAAGTGTAACCACCAGCTTGTGAACATTCAAAACATTGTACTAACATTGTGCTCCAGAAATTTCCTGCTTTCCTTTTTCTATTTAATTCCTCTAAAAGGGAATCATTATTGTTACTTCCATCATCCATGAGCTGTACTTGTTCTTGAACTTTGCATAAATGGCATCACAGAATCAGTATTTTTTTTTTGCATCAATCTTCTTTCCCTGAACATGTTTTCAAGATTCACCCATGTTGCTATGTATATTAGTAGTTTATTCCACCATACGAATATTGTGTATTGTGTTTATCCATTTTTCTGTTCATGGGCATTTGGACTGTTTCCAATTTTTAGCCATTCTGAATAGCATACTTCGGATGCTTTTGTACAAATATTTTCGTGGGTATATGAATTTGTTTCTCTTGTATTTAGCCAAGAGAATTAGACATAAACTTGCTGGGTCATATGACATGGTGATTTTTTTTTTAATTCTCAAACAAACTAAAGAAAAATTTCAATTATAGTACAAATAAATTTCCCTCTGACCTGTTGCTAGCATGATGTTAGACATGACGTCTAGCACCTCCAACTACTTTAGTGTCTTTTCGTATCTAAGGAAATTGTTCTATACCAGTGGTTCTCAAACTTCCTAATGCCTCCATGTATTTTCATTGTTAAAAAGAGGTAGTGACCCACAGTTGAGAACCGCTGTTCTAGACAATAATTACAATAATGAAAATAACATTCATAGTTGACTGATATCCAACATTCAGATCTTATTCATGATTTTTCAGTTATTCTAATGATGTGTTTTCAGTTATTTCTAATGATGTGCTGAATGAAGGCAAAAGAAGCCCAGAATCATGGGATGCATTTGTTTTTAATGTATGTTTACTCCAACTTTTATCTGGAACATTCCATTAGTACTTGACATTTATAACTTTGACACTTTGGTAGATTATGAGCAAATTATTGTGCAGAACATTTTTCAGAGTGAGTTTGATTAGACTCTGGCTGTGCACTTTCATCAGAAACAGTTTCATCAGGAGCATTGTTGGAGTGACTCTTCCTAGCGGGTTCACGTAGTTTGGATTGATCACATGAGCGAGGGCCCACTTTGTTCACTGGATTTAGGTGGTGCTATTTGCTTATATATATAAAATTGTACAACTTAGTTTTCTCCAGAAGAATAATCCTCTATTCTTTTTTTCTAATTAATAAGAATTTTATGGGGAGGCATTTTGAACCACATAACTGTATTGTTTTTCTTTAAGCTAAACTAATTTAAATAAACTAAATGTACTCATTTATATATTTATAAAAACACAGAGCCATGAATTTCTGTTCTAGGGGTTTATAATCCAATTCTTTCAAGATTTTGATGCTGGACTTGTCCTGACTTTGAACAGTAAAAGTGCTTCCTATTGACAAGGCTTCGGTGTCCCTCATTTGTGAGCATTTTCTTACTCTTTGGTACAACCTGCTCTTCTAGCCTCATCCTACACTTCACTTGCCCTGGACCAGTAACTGGCCATTTTTCCAAAGTCCCTTGTTTCATTTGGGGGGAGCCCAGTGTTTACAAGCTGAGATTTGCTCACTTGGTGTGCAGCTGTTACTCTCAGGCCTCTCAGTAGAGGGAGCAGTGCACACTGCTCGTGGACATGCACCTGCTTGCACTTCCTCCCCACGCGGACGTGCACGCTCTCATACGTCCTTCTATGTAACGTGCATGTGCTAACACATTCCCCTGGTATAGACGTCCACGTGCTCACATGCCCTCCCAATATTTTGCTGTCTGTGTCTTTTTTTTTTTTTTTTTGTAGAGACAGAGTCTCACTTTATCACCCTGGGTAGAGTGCCGTGGCATCACACTGCTCACAGCAACCTCCAGTTCTTGGGCTTAAGCGATTCTCTTGCCTCAGCCTCCCTAGTAGCTGGGACTACAGGTGCCCGCCACAGGGCCCAGCTATTTTTGTTTGTTTGTTTTGCAGTTCGGCCAAGGCTGGGCTTGAACCCACCACCTTCGGTATATGGGGCCGGCGCCCTGCTCGCTGAGCCACAGGAGCCGCCCGCTGTCTGTGTCTTTTATCTTCACGTGCTTGCCACGCATCCAGTGCCAATCCAAAACCAGAGGCTCCATTCTAATTTTCCTTCAGTCAATATTTGTTTAACTCCCTTCTCTACCCACAAAAGCTCTAGCTCCCATCCTCCTTACTGCTTACTTACCAGCCCCTCTTCTGTATGTAAGCAATCTCTCCATCACCACAGCCTGCTCCGTACAGATGGCCTCTGTGCGTCTACTCAGGCTCCAGCACTCTGCTCTGAGCTGCCACCACCTTGTTCCACCCAAACTTCAACCACTTGGTTAGTTCAACCTGTCTGGTTGGTCCCTAACCCTGACCCCGACTTTCTAAGGTCCACTTTCATCAGTCCAGTCTCTGACACTGTCCTTGGCTGGCTTTCAGAATGGGCACCACTCCTTACCTGGGCCTGACGCTACATGCCAGGCCATCCTGTCCAGTGGGACATCCGTTTTACCCAGCAAAGTCTCCAACAGCCCACAGCAGCTACACACAGGACATAGCCACCTACCATGGATGCCAACCTTGCCGGAGCCCTCATAACATCTTTATTCCTAAATGCTTCAGAGAATGAAGGAAAGAGAAGAAGAAGAAAAGAACAGTGATGTTCAGTAGGCATATGCATTAACCATTGCTGATTCTTGCAAAAAACGTTTGTTGATTTTTGCCAAACTCTTATATCCATATGGTTACACTTCAGTTATTATTTAACAAATGCAGTTGTAGATCGAGCCTTTAACTATTTTTTTCAATAAATGTATTGTTGAGCCTAACATGGGATCTACTATTAAATTGTTTTATGGCTTTGCACAAATTATATCCAATAAACTGAAACCCCTTTTGACCTTAGCCTTAAATCAAGCCCTGATTTGTTCAGTTGTCTGATGTCTGTGCCATTAGTGCCAATTTTGAGCTATCAAATGACATTGGTGAACATGCCTCTTCAAGAGATAACAGCTCTTGCCATCATGGGGATGTAGTAGACACGTGTGACTTCTGAAGCATACACAATAGTAAAATATGAAATAAGTAGAAGTAATAAGTTTTAGGTATTTATTAAATTTGTTTTTACTATATTTAATTGTAAGAGTATAGGATTTAATTTTTATCAATGGCCATGTTTAACCAGAGGTTTGCACATTTAAATTAACCTATGGAATCTTGCAAGCAAGAACAGGGCAGCTCCAGCATAACACCGAGTGTGTCCAAATCATTGGCCCCTAGGAAATTACTCTTAACACCGTTTTTATTCAGATCTCTGAAGATACAGTGAGAAACTGTGAAAATTGGGTAATCTTATTTCCAATCTGAAAGAAAAACAGTGGTCTTTGAGGAAATAAAACCAGTAACCAGACACCAGTTTTGGACACAAGCTATCACAACTTACTAAATGTTTGATATCAGATAAACCAATTTTCTGAAACTAAGTTTTTTAATACATAATCTGAAGAACTTGTATTATATTTTAGTATGCCTTGTAGAAATTTCCAATCTAAACTGTTCACAATGGCCTTAACTTCTTCTTTAACAGAAAATTGTTAAGTCTCTATTCCATGCCTGAGTCTGGGCTCCGATCTGAGTCCATAGAGAGGAATATTATATAAATTGTACTCAGAAAGACCTGCAAGTCTAATGAGGAAGACAGAACATACTTGGGAAGGCTACAATAAAACGTGTTATCTGTTGCACAATTGAGCTTGATTAGATCATTGTGCAGTGACAGGGAAGGAGACCGATCAGATGGGATAAAGAATATGTACAAAAAAAATTTTCTTTTCCTGATATCTTTTATGCTGAAGACACCACTGGGTTGACTTGTCTTTTTAAACTTTCAGACAGTTCAACATTTTATACTTTGGGGTAAATCATCAGAGCCCTTTGAAACAATATAACTGCTTTGTTCTCATAGGATGCTCTGACAAGAAAGCAAAGGCACAAAGAAACCATAGCTGATACTGACATGTGTATCTCACTAGATGCTTTCCTACGTAGTTACAATAGTATTTATTGGCAATATACATATACTAACATAACGTGTATTGCATAATGAATTATTAGTCAAAAATATTGAAATTACCCTTGCAGTTTGCCCACTTGTTTTTAACAATCCATCTTAGATATCTTTTCATCTCTTTCTAATGACTGCATCTATTCATTCACACATTCCACAAATATTTGTTTGTTGGGTTTCTAGTAAATGCAGGCATGTTACCAGATGCTATAGATAAAACAATGATCTGCATAGCAGAATTCCTTTCCTCAAAGAGCTTATATCCTAGTGCGGGTGGATAAAACTAAACACATCAAGAAATGAATGTACACTATGTCAGATGGATCTAAGTGCTACAGAGAAAGGCAGGCATAGTCAGGTGACCAGGGAGGGTGGTTTGGGAGTGGCAGTGGGACAGGGACATCTGAAGGGCTACAGTCTGACTGGGAGAGGAGACCAGGTTGCCACCGTGGTACATAAGAAAGAGAGGGCAGAAGACAGGGAGGGGACAGAGGGAGCCACTCAGAAATCCTCTGCAAGGATGGGATGTAATTTATCTCGGTTTTCCTTCTGCTGCTGAGCCCTGAGGCTCACCACATCCCTGTTTGCCTGCATCGTTAATGCTGCAATTAACTTCTCAGTGACATGTCTGTGTGCATGTGTATTCCTAGAGCATAAATTCTCCAAAAGAGAATTGCTAAGTTAAAATATACATATTTTATTTTTCAAGATCTGCAAATTGATGTATTCTCCCACACTCCTGAAATCAGATACTTGATGTGATAGACAGAGGAATGGCCTCCTGTTGATATGCACACCCCAGTCCCCAGAATCTATGATGGTGCTACCTTACATGGCAAACAGGACTTCTCAGAGGTGATTAAATTAGAAATGTGGCAATGGAGAGATCGTCCTGTATTATCCGGGTGGGCTCAGTGTCACTGCAAGGTGAGAGAGACAAAGGCAGGAGAGTCAGTCTCAGAGGAATGTGGTGTGGGAAAGACTCCACTGGCCATTCTCAAATGGAAAGGCCAGCAGTCTCTAGAATCCAGAACAGACAAGAAAGCAGATTCTCTTCCAGAACCTCCAGGAAGAAATGCAGCCATGTCAACATCTAAATTCTACCCCAGGGAACCATTTCAGACTTCAGATCTCCAGAATGGTGACATAATACATTTGTGTTGCTTTAAGCCATTAAGTTTATGATGTGTGGTTACAACAGCAGCAGAAGACTAACGCCCCTGGCAAGGCTCACTTCTAGCAGGGCACAGAATGGGCCGAAGCGCTCGTTCGAGAGCTGGGTGCTGAGTTCAAGTCCCAGACTCATCACTTAATATCTGGTACAGTACGAGTAGGTTCTTTAATATCTCCACATTTATATTTCTTCATTTTAAAATTAGGGATGATGTTAATAATAGTACTGACTTCATACTTTTGTGTTTGCTTCTGTGCTTTTTTTTTTTTTTAGGATAAAATGAGTTAGTGTATGAAGAAATGCTTAGAAGAAAGGGTGTTGTGCAGAATCTCCATGTAATAGTTAACTATTTTATTATAATTACATATCAATTTCATTTTTCTCTTTTATTAAACAGAACAAATACTAAATTTGTAGAACTATTATATAACTTTTTCACTACATAACCATGTCACACAGCAAATATAAACATATGAGTATATTTATAAAAGTAACAATTCTCACTCTTACTCTTTCTGTGTGCATGTGAGTAGAGGGGTATGTATACACAGACGTGCACACACAGGCACTCACATGTACACACGCACACATATGCACACACGTACACACATACACACATGCACATACACGCACACACACAAACATGCTCACACACATGCAAACATGCTCACACAAATGTAGACATCAACACGTGAAAGCACAACATACTAAAAATAGAATAACATGCACTGTAAATGTTACTTTGAGCTTCTCAGCCTTGGACTAGAACTCATGCTGACTTCAGTCCCCTGAAGGCCAAGAATATCGGCTTCTTTCCCTCTACATTTCAACCACAAAAAAAAGAAAAAAAAATAGCCAACAAAAGCAGTAAATCTTAGTCATGCCCAAAGTCTGATCCATCTCACAAAAACACCCTCCCTCAGCATTTATTTTTCCTCTCTTTCTTTGGGAGCAGGTATTTCCCTAACAGAACCAGAATTGTTTCCTTTTCTTGGACCACGAGGCTTTCAAAAGGCCTTTATCCCAAACTGCTGGAGACTTGCATTTCCATTTTCTTGGTGTTTTCTGGGGTGCTAAAACTTAAGGTAGGGTGTCATCCCCTCATCACAGTGAATCACTGGTTCCACAAGGTTCTTTGGTCTGGATTGTGATAGACTCAAAGCAAGGGATTGTTGGCCACTCTTTCAGACTCCCTCAGTGGGAATCGGCAGCTGCTGTCCTCCTAAACCTGGGCCTACTGTGCTCAACCTTCTGCTAAGAGAAGCGGGACATCCTGATGAGCATCAGACTGGTCAAAGAAACCTGCCATGGAGAAATGGGAACCAGACGAGGACCTGGTATTTGTCCACCTTGTAAACTCTATGACCCTGCCATGCACTGGCAATGATCGTGTTCAGCTCATTGTCCTATAGGTACAGTGGTGGGTACAGGCTCCTCCATCTCCATGATGTTCTGAGCTCGTAAAGTCAGTGCCCTCACCTTTCTATCCAGGCCTGAGTGTAGTGTCAGGTACATAGTAGGAACACCATAATTTAATGATAACTGATTAAATTAATCACATAGACTGACATTTTGAGTTCTAAGGCACAGGCACCAGGCAAACAATGGTATTATGTTTTAAATTATGTTTCTAAATATCTGCCTCAATTTCTCAGAAACACCAAAATTTATAGTTAAAATGAATAACAAGTGCCGTTCTTTGCTGTAGACAGGAGCGTCTTGCAGAACCTCTGAGTATTGTTAGAAGATGATGCTCGTTGTGTCCCTAGCTGTCTCTCGTTTCAGAGGTCCCTTCCAGAGGGACTGCCTGGTGCTTGCATTTGAGGTGGGACAGCATGTCACAGAGCAGTTGTGTAGAGTTCCTTTAAATATCTGCGCAACACGTATGAAAACACTTAACAGGTGTTATTGTGCATGGGTGACTCTTTTAATTCTGCAGCCTTGCTAAAACAGTTTAATTAGAAGCTATTAGAGGTGATAATGAATTTGCCAGGTTTTTACACAACCGTTGAGGATTTTATAAAGAAGAGAATCTAGTTCTCTGAGGGCTAGCAGGTGAAAGTGTTCCTTGGGGATGCTCATTCACAGGCTTTTCTCCAGCCAGATGAACCGTTTTTGGCTGTTGTTCTTGATGTGCAAAATAAAAGCAGCTATTCATCTGGGGGTATTGCCAAAGCATTATGTAGCTTGAACTCTTTAAAAAACGGAAAAATAAAAAAATCTAAAATTTTTACATATCTGATCATCTATGTAGTAGTAGAAAATGATCTCTCAGTTATGTCATAGCATTTTAATTTTTCTTCCTAACTTCATTGTTCTTTTCCTCTCAAGTCCTGTTTTCGTCCTACTAAAAGTGCATTCCTTACACAACCAAGTATGGTCCTGTTGCTTGTCCTGAAAACCATCTTTGGAACCCCAAGGTCTAAGAACATTTCTTCCCTAACTTTTTCACTCCATGGTCCATTCATAATATCTGTATGAATCTCAGGGACAGCAGATAAATTTACTGGTGGCTAAAAGAAGTGACTGTCAAGATTTGGCTACATGGTGGGAAACCGCCAGCCTGAAGAAGGTGCAGCTCTTCAGCGTGGCTTCCACGCCCGCCACATAACTAAGTCATTGTTCCCAGACCCCCATCTGCTCCCCTCTGTGATGGAGCGCCAGAGACTGGATTTCCTGTCCTGCATAACACAAACACACATGTTTTAATAAGACAAAATATATGAAGCCAGGATTTTAAAAATACTAGGCAAGAACTGATAACAGATAGGGATCCCAAAAAGATGCAAAAGAAATGAGGTGAGCACACGGTGGCCCCAGCTGCTTTGCAGGCCACAGGGCAGGGTGGGAGAAGCCAGGTGGAGTTGTGCTGGACTCCTTGAGCAGGGGGCACAGCTGAGAGTCCAGGGAAGACAAACAGCTGTGGCATGAGAGAGCTGTCCAGAAACACACAGAAGATACCCCATAATAGTCGGCCGAGTACCCCGAAGCAAATGCATATGAAGAAACTACTGACATCTGGGGAAAGAGTCACCTGCAAAGACGAGATGGAATAGCGCCCTCTGTGAACTCAGGGTCCGTGTCTGCTCTCACCAGCCAGAGCAGAAACCTCAAGGTTACCTCCATGTCGGGCAGAGTACGTGAAAGGGCCTGGCCTCAGTAGTGAGAGAAGTTAGCCCTTGGCTCTGTGCTGTTTACCATTTTCCAGCTAGATAATGGGAACAGATACTATTCCTGGAAGTGAGAATTGGACACCATTACTATCCCCTTTAACCCTTTTGAAAGCTATTTTGCTTGGCCTGAGATAGTTGAACTCCAGAATGGCAAAATTATCTATCACTTTATTTTTTTATTTTTTTTTATTAAATCATAGCTGTGTACATTAGTGCAATCATGTGGTACAATGTGTTGGTTTCACATACAATCTGAAATATTTTTATTAAATTGTTCAACGTAGCCTTCATGACATTTTCTTAGCTATTGTATCTATCAATAACAAGACAAAATTCACAATGTCTGGCATCCAATGTTATAGCCCACATAGCCTATGGCTAGGAGGAGTGAGAGTTATAAGAAATACCTGGATAGCTCAATAATGGAACACCTGGGTGGAAAGGGCATGGAGAGGGATTTAGCTCTCCTAACAAGCACGAGAGCTCGCGAGATGAGAGCAGTGGTGAACTGGCAATCTCTACACCTGTGGTGTTGAGAAGCACGAGGTCAACCTTATATTAGGCTGGAGGAGAAGGTAGTCGGGAGCATGCGCATTCTATCATGACTCGCTTACTCTGACTCTGTCTCCTCTCCTGCCTGCAGAACACCAGCACGGCCTCTCTCTGCTGAAGATCACCAAGCTCCGCTAAAGACTAAGACCTATCTTTCTAAGAAGACTGCTTTATTCTCTCTAAGACTCACACTCTTTCTCTCTCTCTCTCTCCTGCTAAAGTAGATAGCCCTCAGGCACCTAAGAGAAACTGAACCTGAACAAGGTAGCTTAGTGGTCCATGTCTGGAACCTAGGTAGGCTGGGCCCGAGACCAGGCCAGTCCTGGGCCCTGGCAAGAAGTGTCTGAAGTGACATGTAACAATCCAGTTAAAAATTACAAGACATGCAAGAAAGAAAATATGACCCATGAAGAGGAAAAAAGACCAACGACTCTAAATGGACCCAGAAATAACACACACATTGAACAAGCAGAGAAAGACACTCAATCAGTTTTTATATAGAGATATACAATAAATATATAAATATTTATATAAATACTATATCATACTATATTGATAGAATGTCCTTCTCTGCTTATTCCAAAAGTTAAATACAGTCATGAAAGAGAATTTAGAAGATCTAAATTTTTCTTCTAGAGGTGAAGAAGACAATGTGAGGAAAGAAAAAAAATCAATGAAGGGGACACAGCAGATTAAACATTGAAGAAAAGATAAGTGAACACAAAGACACGGTAACAGAAACGATCCAAAAGGGAACGCAGAGAAGATAAACCAAGCACTGTAAAACGATCTGGAAACACAGTTGTGGCCATTTTCCAGTAAAACTTTATTTACCAAAAGTAGATGCACAGGCCATGGGTGGCTAATTCTCATTGTAGATGAAAGTGGAGTGTGCTTAATCTTCCTTGTCGAATTAAAAATGCAGTGATCCCTGCCCTCAATAAAATATACCCATTCCTTAATATAATTCCTGATATAATAGGTGGTAAGTTCATATTCATTTAGTGAATTCATATTTATTTATTTAGTGAATAAATATACCACAAACTTTTGTAGCATGAATAAGTGAAATAATGAATCGATCAAACTCTATTTGTAGAAATTTTTAGAAAACACCAGCCTTAGGATTTCTTCCTTCGATAAAATCATTTGAAACTAGTATCTTCTGCTCCCTGGTATGAAATGTTTACATCCAGCCTGGTGTTTTTATGGGACAAGAAAATAGTTTTCCAGCACATTCTACAATCAATTTCTGGAAATGGAGAGAGAACTTGCTTTCCACTTAACTTGAATGAGGTAGATGCCCTTCATTTGAAATTCATCAATGCTGTGAAAGCCATTCGCAGGGAAAACACAGGTGCTGTTTTTCCATAAATTATTTGGACCGCCGTGGAGCCCAAGCAAAGCAGAAACGGCAGGGAGTTTGCAAAATTGTTTTCTATATTTGAAAATGCCACCTAAATGGAAAATGAAAAGGAGAGGCACCTGGCCAAACACAAGGTTTTGTGGAGAAAGGAGGAGGGAGGAGCCAGATTCCAGGAGGATGTTATTTTAGTTCAAAAGATACTTCTTTTCTCATGGGAAAATTTTGGATTATTTTGGTAAGAGAGCAAACATCATGTCATGGAATCATAAAACTATGAAGTCTCAAGAATGAATGGATTCTAAGACCAGACCTCACTCAAGTATGAAGCTTCTCTTCCGTCTTCCACCAAATGGGTGTTCCCTTGTGTGTGAGCATCTCAGGGACCAATTGCTGACTGCATCTGAGACATGACTCCATATTTACAGAGCTTGCTCATTCTTTCTACCAACCATAAAAACACACTTTCTGGATTCAAATGCATCTTCTGCTTTTTTGAAATGGTAGAAACTGACAGAGAAAGGGTTCAGAGGCAATCACAACCCAAGATAAGGCAGAGAAGAAAGAAGTAAAAACCGAGTTCATGTGAACATAAAACAGTTGTTTTCTTACTTGCAACTTATTTGAATCTGCCACTCTCTGAAATTTTTTAAGGTACCATTTCCTCACTGTAGTACAAGAGGTTGAGGCTGAGGATGTTTGCTCTGGATGTGGACAGACCAGAGAAAAACCGAGGAGCCGAAGGTAACTGTGACATGCCCTTTTATTCAGCTCAAATTGACAGAAAAACAAGCATAGGAAACCCACATAGGTGGGAAGCCTGGGAGCCTTATATAGCGGATAGAACAACTGTGGTTCCGAGTCAAGAGCTAATTACACAAGAATGACGTCATGGTGCTTAATTATGGTTGCTTAAAGTAACATGGCACCTTAGGTCAGGTCCCACTGATTAGTCTCCCACCACCCATTCACCCCCACCCCTCACCTCACCCTCCTCTTCTCTCCTTCTTTCTGGGATGTAATTGTGTTTTATCATTTGTGTGAAAGTGTGGGGGATTATATTGGTTTCATAATAGTACTGAGTACATTGGATATTTTTTCTTCCATTCTTGAGATACTTTACTGAGAAGAATATGATCTAATAAAAAAAGAAAATAAATAAAAGGATAACATGGCACCTGCCAGGGCCTTCAGGTGAGAGAGTCTAATCATCTCATCTTTCCCACATTCACCTATAGAAAGATAGTATTAGGCTGGATCAATATTTATTAAACTTTAGTGCATATGAGAATCACCTGGAACACTTGTTAAAGTACAGATTTATGAGATCCCATAATCAGAATCTGTAGTCTGCCATGTGGGATGGGCTGTAGCATTTGCAATTCTAACTTGTTCTCAGGTGATACTGATCCTGATTCATATCTTGCACACTGAGAATCCCTGAGCCACACAACCCAAACGGTAGATCTTTAACATGCATATGGGAGCCCGTGTTTGGTGAGAAGTTCTCCCAATAAGAAGAGCATGGTTAAAAAGATTTAGGAAATTATTAATACACCATTCACCTTTTAGAGATTCAAATTTCACTTTGCCGTGATACCAGTTATAAGGAAATCTTACAGTTAAAGAAAAACAAAAGCCAAACTATTTGACTTTATTTCACCTAATATCCCTAACATTTTTGACCAAATTTGACATATTTGTTGATATTTTATCCATGAATATCCTAATTATTATAAAATACAGTGAACTAATATGATTAGTTCCTAATTCCTACTAGGTCTTAACCTTGTTGAGTATGGTGGTAAGTGTGGAAAACAACGAATAATTATAGAGTAAATATGTGGAACAGTAAACACTCAGAATCCTTCTTCATCTTCCAGATTTATTAGATAGGATAGGTCCAATCAATCAGGAGAGAGAAACCACACAGAATTTGAACATGGTAAGTTTAATAGGAAAAATCGTCAACTGTAAAGAGGGCATTGGTGTAAAGGAAGATTGGCAAGAAGTGAAGTCTAAAGAATATAGGAATCACCAAAGCAAGGAGCAGCCAGTCCTCCTAGGTCTAAGACTGAGGGCTCAAAGAAGAGGTCTCACAAGGATGCAATTGAGACCTTCTGGGGGAAGACATGCCCATTATTGACTAGATAACACAAGAATCTCTGTGCTTCATGCCAAGGGAACTTACTGATAACCACTCTCCTGAGTTTGCTAGAACTCTGCCCTGGGTAGTCCTAGAAAAAGCTACAAGAAGGTTTCTCAGTCGAAGCGCCCAACTATAAACCCAAGGGAAGAGGAGCTCCAGAGGAAGTTGCCATCACTGGGTACACTTGACCTCTGTGCACTGCAGCTGCCAGGTGCCAGTCCAGCTGCCAATTCCACAGCAGTGGGGACATGGCATTGCCACAGGAGCAGGTGCAAGATGAGCCCAGTGAACGACAGGACCCTGCCAGGTAAGCAAACGAGAGGCAGAAGGGAACCCTGCTTCTTCCTACCATCTGTCTCCAGGGCCCTCTACTAAAATTGCTTAGCATTGTGCCAGGTAGTAAAGGAGAAATATTCACCAGAGACATCTCTATTTTCATAGATCTAGCAATGAAGGGTAGATTAAGAGCTGGGAGGTAATGAATTGGTAACAGACACCTGTGTGTTGCTTTGGTACCTCTTTCTGTTGAACAGAAATTCTGTTCAACAACTGACTTGTTGACAAGTCAACAAGTCAGACATTGTTCTACTCCATACTTCACACTTTGTGTGGCACAATTATTTTTTAGAACATTGATCCACAGAGGTGCATATTTCAGCAGAGAGGCAGATATCTGCCCATCAACATTTATTGCGTGACTATTTAAGGAGTGTTAATTATGATCACAGGTAATGTTGCATGGTGGGCACTATCTATAAGAAAGCCCAATCTGAAGGAAATAACAAACAAGTAAACAGATATAACCCAAATAAGTGCTCAAGATTTAAATAAGATGGGCGGCTCCTGTGGCTCAGCGAGCAGGGTGCCGGCCCCATATGCCGAAGGTGGCGGGTTCAAGCCCGGCTTCGGCCGAACTGCAAAACAAAAAAATAGCCAGGCGCTGTGGTGGGTGCCTGTAGTCCCAGCTACTAGGGAGGCTGAGGCAAGAGAATCGCTTAAGCCCAAGAGCTGGAGGTTGCTGTGAGCAGTGTGACGCCACGGCACTCTACC
>CAUYON010100234.1:0-11536 GCA_963573935.1 Arctocebus calabarensis | reverse complement strand
AAAGTTTGGGCAGCACCTGTGGTTCATCCAGTAGGGCACTGGCCCCATATACCAAAGGTGGCGGGTTCAAACACAACCTTGGCCAAACTGCAAAACAGAAAAATAGCTGGGCTTTGTGGCGGGTGCCTGTAGTCCCAGCTACTAAGGAGGCTGAGGCAAGAGAATCGCCTAAGCCCAGGAGTTGGAGGTTGCTGTGAGCTGTGTGATGCCATGGCACTCTATCGAGGGCGATAAAATAAGACTCTGTCTCTACACAAAAAAAAAAGCCCAAAGTTTTTGGGGAGAAAAACTGCTACAAAGGCACCTGTTTGTTGCCCCTTGGGACAGTACAAAGTCATTCCTATTTGGCCTATCTCAGGTAAAATGAACAAACGAAAGACACATTTCCATTAGGGAATCCCAAGTATTAACTACCTATGTAGAACTCTATCCATGGGCCTGTCTGTTCATTACTGACAGCTACCCTTCCATTATTGTCCTTATTGATAAGTATTGCTTATTTTTAACTCTCTCCAGAGAGAGATAACTTTGCCCTTAAATACATGTACTTTTGCCATCATGTGGGGGTAGGTGCTATGTATACATGTTGTCAAAGATGAAACGACACTTTGTTATCCAGATTTAGTAGAACGATTTACATCTCTCTGGATAAAATTTCTGACTTGTAAATATAAAGGATACAAGGATAATACCATGTTTTATTTATCCAACTCCAGAGCATTGGAACTCCCATAAATAACATGTGAGTTTGTACAAGCCACCGAGAGCAGTCTATCGTGACTTTTACAGGACTGAGCTTATCTTGTGCTTTTTCTAAGAAGGTAGACAAAAAAGAAAGCAGACTCCACTACACTCACACCCTCACACTCCACCCCTTCCCAACTAGAGAAAAAAGAATTTCCCTGTTGCATTAACAAAGAATAGAGCATACGTTATTTACTTAGCTTTTTATTTTTTAGTTTTATGGGTTTTTTGAAATAGAGTCTCACTCACCCTGGATAGAGTCCCATGCTGTCTTAGCTCACAGGAACCTCAACCTCTTGGTTTCAAGTGATCCTTTCACCTCAGCTTCCTGAGTAGCTGGGACTAAAGGCACCTGCCACTATGCCCAGCTAATTTTTCTATTTTTAGTAGAGACCGGGTCTCACTCTCAATCAGGCTGGCCTCAAACTTCTGAGCTCAAGGGATTCACCTGACTCAGCCTCCCAGAGTGCTAGGATTACAGGAGTGAGCCACCTTGCCAGCAGATAGAGTAGAATACCCTCCTTCCCTTTTCCAATGCCCTTCCACTTCTCCCACAAAACAAAATCTCAAGATACTGTGAAACAGAGAGCTCTGCCAACTTCCTACTGGGAGGTAGGCTGTGGAATCAATGACCGAACTCTCCCACATCCATTGCAGCCAGAAGAGAGGAGAAAGAGAATTGGATGCTGGGAACTCAGGATCTGACTTCATACTCGGGGTTGGGATCACAGCTCTGCCTCAAACACATGATCTTGGGCAAATTACTTAATCCCTTTAAACTTTGGCTTTCTCATCTATAAAATGGGCCCACTAATAAACTTCACTTATAGATTTTAGGTGACCTCTTCATCTCAGTTTGCCTGGAACTATCCCAATTTAAAACCAAAACTCACCCACCCCAGGAACTCCCTCAGTCCCAGGACAGCAAGTCACTCTATGTTACATGAGGATTAAATGCAATAAGGCCTGTGAAGCACTCCATAGAGCATCTAGAACATGGTAAGCTCTCAAAATGTTAATAGGTTAGTCTATTTTTCCATTGCCAGACCCCTGGGTTTTCTTCTTCCTAAGGGTTAACTACTCATAGGTCAACTACTCATTGACTCAGATATAACACAGTTGCGGTGTATTCATGCTCATTAATTTTCATGGATATTCAAAGTGGTAGGTATGATCATCTTGTTTTATAAATGAGCTGACAGCAATCTGAGAAGCATGTCCAAGAACTAGTACGTGGCCAAGCCTGGACCTAAACAACTCCCATGTCTCATTTCAAAATCCAAAGGTCTTTCCCTATGTTGTAATTCTATGCCATTTAAATGAAGGGGACAGCAGAGAGACTGGATTCATTTGCCAAGTGGGCAGCTGAGTTTTAGCAGACTTGGAGGAGAGTATAAAAAAGTTTCACATCTTTGGCTCAGGTGTTGTCATGGCCCAGAAGTGGTATCACCAGCATACAGAAGTGAGGAAGTTGTGAGATGGGGGCTCCTGGGCCTCCATTTTGCCTTCTACAGCCTCAAGATCACATGTGGCCTTGTAGATCCCCAAGCATGGCCCCATGGCCAGATCCAAACTTTCTTTACTGAAATGATTTGTTTTGTAAAATTGAGATTCAGTCAAAACTCCTATGGAGTTTCACCCAGAATGACATTAATTGCCTCATAGTGTGAAGAGAGATTTATGTTGATCAGCCACTCTACTTAAGGGAAATAAAATTTGTGCCTTCTCTGATTGTAATAATGAACAAGACAAGGTCCAACACTTTTGAGATGAGGGAGATAAATATATTAAAGTGTAACATTAGTAACTCAGTTGGAATTATACTGAGATGACAAACTCATAAAGGAGAAAAGAGCTGAAATATTATCAAATTAGTTAATTAATATACAATGCTTTTTCAAAAGTGAAATGCAACATAATGTAAATATAGGAGTAGGGCGGCCAGTTCATCCTGGTTGCCCAAGACTTCCTGGTTCTAATGTTGAAAATTCTCTAATTCAGGCCAATCAGAGACATCTGGACACCCTATATAAAGGTCAAAATCAATTGCTAACAAATAGATAAAGTGAATTCATGGGCAGCACCTGTAGCTCATGGAGTAGGGCGTTGGCCCCATATACTGAAGGTGGCGGGTTCAAACCCGACCTCGGCCAAACTGCAAAACAGAAAAATAACCAGGTGCTATGGTGGGCGCCTGTGGTTCCAGCTACTTGGGAGGCTGAGGCAAGAGAATCGCCTAAACCCAGGAGTTGGAGGTTGCTGTGAGCTGTGTGACGCCACGGCACTCTACTGAGGGTGATAAAGTGAGACTCTGTTTCTACAAATAAATAAATAAATAATAAAAATAAAGTGAATTCATGAAATAGGATACATGTGAGAAAACAAAAGTACAGCCACAATAAAAAAATTGCAATTTGCACTCCATGTAGGGCAGAAAAGGGAACAATAGGATTGACAATAACCTATGAGCAGCACTTACAATCTGTGACCCACAGGTGAATCCAGTTGGCTACCCATGTCTAGCCAACAAGCTAAGGTTCACTGTTACTTTTTTAATGGTTGGCAAAAAAAGAAAAAATGTAAGAAGAATAATAATATTTATTGATGCATGAACATTATCTGAAATTCAAATTTCAGTGTCCATAAATAAGACTGTTAGAGCACAGTAATATCCATTCATTTATATATTGTCTATAGTTGCTTTTGAACTTCAAAGGTGAGACTGAGTCCTTAGGCAGATACTGTAAGGCAACACCTGAAATGTTTACTACCCAGCCCTTTACAGAAAGCATTTGCCATTCTCTGATCTACAAGGCAGCCAAATAGGCTCCCACTGATTATTGACAGGAATAATAGCCTATGAACAATTGTTAAGTTAAAAGATCATTTAACATTCTAAACAGGTCAAACATCTGTGAAATTCACTGATTTTCAAATATTGGTATCTGATTCAATTTTTAAAATATTATGTGGACCCAACAAAACAATTTGTGGTATATATCCAGCTAGCTAGCCACCATTTTACAAAGTTAGATATATGTCTAATGTTCAGAAAAACACCTACCCTATGAGATAATTACATTGGTTCCTTAATTTGAAGGCAAATTTATCACAGCAGACTCTTCATTGATCAATTGCTTTTAATTTTAAATTTATCATTCATTTGTTCTATCCATTAGTTTCTCTCTAGGATCTTAAAATCCTTATCTTCACAGACTATAAAAGCTCTTTTCTAGCCTAAATAAAATCCTCCTTCAACTCTGGATACCTCCTGTAGATATTGTCTACTACTACTTTCTACACAAATTTCTTCAAAGGGAAATTTCCACTTACTGCTTCCAGTGTGGTCTCTCATCTGTCCTCATCCCAGTGCAGTTTGGCTGTTGTCCAGACCGCTTCATTGAATATGGTTTTAAGAAGATCACTGATGTCCCCTTCATTACAAAATTCAATGGATACTCTCAAATTTTCATCTTTCTTAACTTCTTTCTGGCCAGTGACATCACTGACCACTTTCTCCACTTTGGAAGAGTTTCTATCCTTGGACTTTACCATACCCACTGTTTCCTAGTTCTCTCCATACCTCTAAGGTCACTCCTTCTAGCCTCACCCTCCCACCCCAGCTGGATTTCATTTAGCTAATACTCATTGAACACCTGGCACACAACAGGCATAGTGCCAAACATTCTCCAGTGTAGCTGCTATGTATCTTATGCCACAGGAAATAAAACTTTTCATTTCCTTGAAATAAATTAGGAATCTAAGGCCAGTTTGCAAGCCTTAGGTGGTGTTTTAATTCAGTCTTTACTGTGGTTTCCCCTCTCTCCTCCAGGATCCTGCCAGAATCTGATAAATGTGAAATGATGGCACAAGTATATGAAGCCTACATGTCTTCACTCGATGTGTTTCCAGACCCCTTGAGGTTTGCTAAAGTCTGTTTCCAAGCCATGGTCAGGATCCATAGGGCTAGGGTTCTCTCTGTCTGAAAAGATCACATGGCATGTCTTGCAAGAAACCACCTGTTCAGATCCACAGACTTAGCCACTTCTAACTGCAGCAGACGCTCCCTTTCTCTCATGACATTCTAAAGATTATGTCTTTTCCCTTTTCAGTAGTTTTATGCTTTCATGAAAGAGAAGAAATCCATTAATTTCAGACTTCCTCTATTCTCTCTCTCTCCTCTGCAAAAGCCCACAAACCAAGAAAACACTCTAGAAGAGTATGTCTTCTTTAGTGGAAAGTGGAAATAAAAGTTCAGGGAAAAGTTTACTAACATATTTCAATGAGGTCTCGGTCCATAATTCTCATGCCAACTCTGAGAACTGGGTGTTACTGTTGTTACTTTAGGTGAGAAAATGTAGACTTAGAGTTTAACTTACCCATATAAATACAAATCTCCTGCATTTAACCACTGCCTAATATGGCATATCTCTGCTTCTGTCCTGAAATGCTGGTGGTTTTGCTCTAGCTTGGGTTTTCTCACTCTGTATACTTCTCAGGGGCAATGATGTCACCCACACTTTTCATATGAACTGACACCTGCATTGCCAAGTGTGTGGATTTCTCCTTAGCTTAAGTTGCTCCTTCACACCTGCTCCCAGCCACCTTAATCAGGATGCCATGTTCATACTTTAATTTCAACCCTTCCAAAATTCTTCCTTCTTATCCTGTCAAACATCTGTTCCTATTTCTAGAATTCTTAGATAGAGCCTCCATCATTGTCCCAACTCCTCAAATTAAAAGCCTCTCAATTACATTTATCCCTTTTTGTATCATTGTATCTTCTACTTACATGTTAAAATTTCCTTCCTTTCCATCCCAAGGTTACTGACATAGCTTGCATCCAGTAACAGTAAAATTATTTACTAGATAACTACCCAAACTATATTCTGCATTTAAGGCAGATGAATTCACAACTCTGATCATGTTGACCTCCAGCATTAAAATAGTTAATAGTAACCAAGAGCAATCAGGATCACAGGTAAATTCTTTCAGAAAATTCCTTTGTTATTTAAATTCAGCCTCACCAGTCTACCTTTGGCCCCAACACCCCAATTCCAAACCCAGCATGAGCATGCTGCATGCAATTAATTTCCATTCCTTGAGCATGGCATTGATCACTATAATTTTTTTCATCTTTGAAATGAGTTTAATACAAACCTCACTATTATTGTGAGTAATGAAACAGATAACACGTGTAAGGCCACCGCTCAGAGTTTGGTGTACAGTAGTTGTTTAATAAATGTTAATTTCCACACTGAGGTAGAGTTACTCCCTGTGTTCTAAGTGTATATTGGAATATAAATATATGTTAACATATTCACAACTCACTATTGTCATCGGGTTTTTAAGGTTAAAACTATTTTTATATTCACAGCACCTATCTCAGTCTTACTCATTAAATTAAATTTTAAATTAGATTTAAATTGCGGCAGTAGAGTAAATTCTTACCTTTGACATTCAACACTTTTCGAGGGGGGGGATTAGAAGATTTAGCACCTTAATGATATTAATGGAGGTAGAGATCCAATAAAATTCTAATCAAAATCCCAGTGGAATTTGCTGAGAAAGTTGACAAGCTGATTCTAAAATTTGGATTCAAGGGTATAGGTT
Organism: Arctocebus calabarensis; assembly: GCA_963573935.1. Lineage (NCBI taxonomy): Eukaryota > Metazoa > Chordata > Mammalia > Primates > Lorisidae > Arctocebus > Arctocebus calabarensis. Next base: position 5,179 of record CAUYON010100234.1, on the reverse strand, counting down.
GAAGATTACCGAAAATACCTTTAAAGAGTAGGACAAAGGAAATTACAAATACCAAGATTTTCTATAAGAGGACAATAGTCATGAGTTTCATGTTTATGGTCAGGCATAGACAAATTGACCATGGAATGGAAAAAGTTATACATATGTGTAAATTTCTTTACAATAGCACAAGCATTGTAGATTGTGAAACTTAAACACTTTTATTTCTGATCAAGGTAGAATAAGAAGGCCCAGAGTTGCCTGAAACAATGAAAGGATTAGACAACTACACGGAATTATAATATTCAAGACATTGGAAATCAGTCAAGAAAGGACAGGGATTACTGAGAAATGGGAAATAAAGAAGATGACCCTATATTTCCCAAAATTACTACCTAGAGGAAGTTTTCTAGCCACAAAGCAGGGAGAACACCGGCAGAGCCCAACTCTCTTCTAGAACTGAGGAGACAAGGCTGGAGTCCAGGAATGACAAGATGGGTAGAATTCACTGAGATGAATACCAGAGATATGAGAACTTCACAGGGAAGGAGAGAAGTTCAAAGTGCTGAAGAGAATCTTTCTCAACTTTTCAGTTGAGTACTAATTAGCACTGAGGTCCTCTGTAAACTATGCAAAGCCAACGAAAGAATCATCTAAAAGTGTTAGAAGGACTGTGCCCAGAACTCACATAGGAATTGGGATTTTGCCTATTCTTAATAGCCAGAGTGCAAAATTTCACAAGGTAGAGTTATTTTTTAGAATACTAAAAAAATTCTTGCCTCAACAGAGGGTATAAAATAGGCTAAACATAATTTTTCTCCACTAAGTACAGTTCTTATTATGCCTAATAAAAAGCAAACGTTTTTTTTCTTGAGACCCTTCTTCCCAAGAAATTTTTCTCCCCCAACTTTATATTTTCTGTATTACAGAATAAAGCTCAAGAATTTTTAAAGGAATGTAAAATATTTAGCACTCAGAAAGGTAAAATTCACAATGTCTGACATGCAACAAAAAAAAATTGCCAGGCATGCAGACGAGCAGAGAAAAATAAGCCACAATGAGAAGTAAAATCAATCAATATAAACTGACCAAGAAGCAGAATAGGTGAATGGAGTTCATAGACTAGGACATTAAAACAAGCATAGTTGTAGTCTGTATGTTCAGAAAGCTACTATAGAGATGGAACATGTTAAGCAAAGACATGGAAGATAAAAAAAGATTCAAATTCAATTTTGATAGATAAAAACTATAGTATATGAGATTAAAAATACACTAGATGGAAGTAATAGCAGATAAGACTTTGCAGGAGAAAAAAATTGGTGAACTTGAAGACATAGCAATCGAAGCTATTTAAAATTAAATTCACAAATAAAAACATCTGAAAACAAATGAATGGTGGAACAAATTCAATAACCCAAGTGTATGTGTAGAATGAGTCCCTGAAATCATCCAAAACAATATTTGAAGAACCAATAGCCATAAGTCTTCTATGTTTGATGAAAACTATGACCCCTCAGATCTCAAGCACAAGAAACATGAAGGTAAATAAAAAAAAGGCACATCATGATCAAATTTCTTAAAACCAGTGGCAAAAAGAAAATCTTAGAAGCAGTCAGAGAAAAAAGAGCAAAGATAAGACGGACAGATTTCCCATCAGAAATAACACATTCTAGAAGACAATGAAGCAATATATTTGAGGCACTGAAAAATAATTGTCAACTTAAAATTCTTTATCCGACAAAAAATTTTTAAAAGCAAAAGTAAAATAAAAACATTTCAGACATATAAAAGCAGACTCTCAATAAGTGAAATATATACTTTGTTAATAGATGAGGAAGCTCAATGTTATTTAAAATATCATTCCTAAATAAATGGATATGTAGATTCAACAAAATTCCAATCAAAATCTTAATAGGCATTTTTCTAAAAATTGATAACCTGATTCTATAACTCATATGGAAATGCAAAGGATCTACAATAGACAGAATCAGTGAAAAAGGACAAAGTGGAAGGGCTAACATTACCTAACTTTAAAAATGTTTGTAACATTATATAAATTAAAATGGTGGTGTGTTAGTATAAAATAAGACAAATAGATCAATGGATCAAAATTAAAAGGCCAGATATAAACCCAAAACTGCATAACTGATTTAGGACAAAGATGGGAGAGGGGGAAAACACAGTGTAAAAAGCGTTTTTAAAAATAGTACTGAAAAAATTGGATCGTCATGTACAAAAAAGAAAACAAGAGTTGGTATGCACACCTTGTGCAATATACAAAATGAGGGTGGCAGCTGTGGCTCAAAGGAGTAGGGCGCCGGCCCCCATATGCCAGAGATGGTGGGTTCAAGCCCAACCCAGGCCCAAAAGTGCAAAAAAAAAAAAAAAAATCAATGACCCAATGGTAAAACCTGAAAGTTTAAAATCCCTAGAATAAAACAAACGAGAAAAATTTTGTGACTTTGAGTTAGATAAAGATTTCTTACATAGTACACTACATTGAATTTGTAATCTATAAAAGAACAAATTGGTGAATTGGACTTCATCACAAATGTTTAAAACCCTAATCTCCAAAGGATACTGTATGTAAACTTACTGGAGTGTCCAAACATGTAGCCTGAGGGCGTGATGCGGATTTTTTTGAAGCCTGTTTTGCTGATCTGTGGTCTCAGATGTAATGAAAAGCGTGCACTGATTTTTTGTTTTGCTTGTCAGTTTTCATTAGTGTTTGTTTATTTAATGTGTGGCCCAAAGCAACTCTTATTCTTCTAATTTGTAGCAGAGGGGATAAAAAAAAGAGTTGGACACTCTTATACAGTGAATGAAGAAACAAATCTCAGATTGAAAGAAAATCTTTAAAAAATATCCATGAGGACTTGAATCTAGAATGAATATGCAAAGACCTCTTAAGAATCAATCATCAGGAAAAAATAACTCAGTTTTTAAAAATGAACAAACCATTTGGACAGATACTTCATAAATAAGATACATGGGTGGCAAATAATCACAAGAAAGGATGATTCACATCAATAGTCATTAGGGAAACGCAAACAACATCACAATAAGTTTCCACGACTCATCTACTAGAATGGCTAAAATTAAGCTTACCATATCAAGAGTTAGCAAGGACATAAGGGAAGTGGAACTCTCATGCACTGCTGGTCGGAATGAAAATACAGTGGCCACTTTTGAAAACAGTTTGCCAGCAACTTAAAAAGTTAACCATATACATACTTACCATGTGATCAGGCTACCCTACAGCTAGGTATTTACCAAAGAGAAATGAACTCATATGTCCACACAATATGTACACATATGTCCCTAGCAGCTTTTTGTTTGCAAAGGCTAAAAACTGAAAATAACCCACATGTACATCAAGAGATAAATAAACAAATAGTGGTATATCTAAATAATGGAATACTACTCAGCAGTCAAAAAGGAATGGACTAGTGATACATGCAACAATTTAAATAAGTCTCAGAATACTTACGCTGAGTAGAAGAATCCAAGCAAAAGGAATTACAAAGTGCAGGATTCCATTAGGATGAAACTCTCTAAAATGCCAATTAATCTGTAGGAAAAGAAAGCAAGTCATGGTTTGGGGGTTGGAGAAGGGGGAGGTATGTGGTGGGTATGAAAAAAGTGACTAAGGGACATGAGAAGGCTTTAGGGTGCAGTGGATATGTTCACTATCTTGAGTGTAGTGAATTGTGCCTATGTCACAGATGTTTATATATGCTAAAATCTATCAGGTCAGATACTTTATATATGTTCATTTATGCCAGTTTTACCTCAATAAAGATGTTTTTTGAAAAGGAAGAGCAGCAGTAGCCAAGGCTTATCTTTTCCACTTCTACACGCCAGCCAGAATGGGACATCCCTGACAAAAGGTGCCAAGGATATGCCCTTCCCAGAAGTGCAGCCCAAACAGGAACCTCTATCATCCTCCGCTGGACATCCAGCAGAGCTCTCTGTACCCCAGACTACAGACTTGAACATCGGCTCCTCACTGTCCCATATTATCCCTCTCCTCAAAGCCATGGGAGAATTCCCATTCCTCTTCCCATGTCCTACCCACAAGGCAGAGGCAACGAGGGAGAGCTGAAGCAAGAGGAATTCAAACAGAGGAATCATTTGGACCTATCTACAACCACCCTTTCCCAGCCACCACAAGAAATAAAAGGAACAGGAAACTGGGACCTGGGGCCTTTGGGCAGAGTTACGCAAACAGTTGGCACCAAACACAGTTTTTGTTCAAAGATTTAAAAAGAAAAAGTCAACTCTCTTATAAACAATTCAGAATGTTTTCACCCTTAGGCAACTATGTGGTTGCTTTCCTGGTTTACCCCATTACAATGAGTTCATTCTGGAAGAGACAGTTTCTGAAGTCCACTGGGAGAGGACCACCGTGCTAGCAAGAGGTTTGCAACTTGCTCAATGAAAGCATGAATGGACCAAGGTCTCAATAAAAAAGTATATATATACACATAATCTTAAAATAGTCTTCTAGACCTCATTTTAATACAGTCCCTGTCCATGCAGGAACTTTTATAAGTAACCCCACAATTAATGAGATGTGTTTATCGGTAAAGCCACTCACCTGAAATACACAGTGGTTGGCTAATGCCCTCCCTGGATATGGAGTTTATTTTTGAAAAAAGAAAGACTCAGCCTAAGGCTAAAAATAGAGCAGAAGTACTCAACTAAATTTGCAACTGGTCTCCCCAGGAGCCTTGAGTATGACCTATTTGGAGAAGAGTTCAATCTGAGGTGACAGAGAAATCCAGCAAGGAATTTGCAATTAAAAATGTTTTTAATAATTTTATTAAATCATAATTGTGTACATTGGTGCAATCATAGGGCAGACTGTGCTTCATATACAATCAGAAATATTTTGATCATACTGTTAGAGATAGCCTTCATGGCATTTTCTTGATCACTATATAAAGACATTGATACTCTACATTTATTAAGTTTCACCAGTACCCTGCTAAGATGCACCATAGGTGTGATCTCACCAATTGCCCTCCCTCCCCCCTCCCCTCCCCTCCTTTTCCCTTTCCCTGTATTCTTGTGCTATAATTGAGTTTTAGCCTTCATATGAAAGCTATAAATTAGCTTCATATTAGGGCTGAGTACATTGGATACTTTTTCTTCCATTCTTGAGATACTTTGCTAAGAAGAATATGTTCCAGCTCCA
>CAUYON010100233.1:0-11454 GCA_963573935.1 Arctocebus calabarensis | reverse complement strand
GAGGTTGGGGTGGAGGGAGGGTAATTGGTGGGGCCACACCTATGGTGCATCTTAGAAGGATACAGGCAAAACTTACTAAATGCAGAATACAAATGTCTTCATGCAAAAACTAAGAAAATGCCATGAAGGGTAAGTTAAACAGTTTGATGAAAATATTTCAGATTGTATATGAAACCAGCACATGGTACCCCTTGATTGCACTAATGTATGCAGCTATAATTTAATTAAAAGAAAAAGAAAAAAAGAAAAGAAACACCTAGGAATATACTTAACCAAAGAGGTGAAAGATCTCTATAAGGAGAACTATAAAACACTAATGAAAGACATCACTAATGACACAAACAAATGAAAAAACATACCTTTCTCTTTCTCTTACAGATCAACAGAATCAACTTCATTAAAATGTCCATATTGCCCAAAGTTATTTACACATTCAATGTAATTTCCATTAAAATACCAATGTCTTAGCTCACGGACTTTGAAAAAAGTCCTAAGATTCATTTCAAACCAAAAAGACCTGACTAGCCAAAGAAATCCTAAACAAGAAGGACAAATCTGGAGGCATCACTTTCCCTAATTTGAAATTATACCATACGGCTATAGTAGCAAAAACAGCGTGGTCATGGTAAACCAATAGAACAGAATAGAGAACCCAGAAACAAAGCTACATAACTAAAGATCAACTGATCTTCAACAAAGCAGACGACAACATACCCTGGGAAAAGGAAGCCCTGTTCAGTAAATGGTACTGGGAAAATTGGATAGCCACATGCAGAAGAAAGCAACAGAACCTCTGTCTCTCATCGTATACAAAATTAATTCAAGATGGATAAAAGATTTAGATGTAAGGCATGAAACCATAAAAATTCTAGAATAAAAATGTAGGAAAAACTCTTCTAGACTTTGGCCAAGGCAAAGAATTTATAAGTAAGACCCAAAAGGCAAATACAGCAACAACAAAAATAAATAAATAAGACATAATTAAATTAAAAGGTTTCTGCACAGCAAAGGAAATAAGCAACAGAGTGAATAAATAGCCTACAAGATAAAAAAAAAAATGTCTGAAGAATATACATCTGACAAGGGACGAATATCTAGAATCAGCAAAGAACTCAAACAAATCAGCAAGAGAAAAACAAGCAACCTTATTTAAAAAGTAGGCAAAGACATGAACAGAAGTTTTTCAAAAGAAGATAAACAGCCTACAAACATATGAAAAAATGTTCAACATCATTAACCAGGGAAATGCAAATAAAAACTACAATGAGATATCACATTATTCCTAACCAGAATATTAAAAAGTAAAAAACAAACAAACAAAAAACAATAGATGCTGGCTTGGAAGCAGAGAGAAAGGAATACTTATCCACTGTTGGTGGTACTGCAACTTAGTACAACCTCTATGCCAAATGGTATGAAGATTCCTCAAACAAATAAATGTACATGTATACGGACTATTCAATCCAGCTATGCCCCTGCTGGATATCTATCTGAAGGAAAACAAGTCATTTTATTAAAAAGACACCTGCACTCAAATGTTTCTCTCAGCATAATTCACAATCACAAAGATGTGAAACCAACCTAAGTGTCCATCAAATCACAAGTGGATTAAGAAAATGTGGTATGTTTATACCATGGAGTACTACTCAGTCATTAAAAGGAATGAAATAATGTCATTTGCAGCAATAGTAATGTGGATGGAACCGGAGACAGAAGTGTTTCAGGAATGGAAAACTAAACACCATATGTTGTTCCTAGCAAGTGGGAACTAAACAATGAGTACCCAGGAGCACAAAGAAATATAAAGGGTTTCAGAAACCAGGAAGGGGGGGGATGGGCAGGAATGTGCAAGATAAAAGCTTACCTGTTGGGGACAATGAACACTATTCTGATGACAGACCCACCAAAAGCCCTGACTTAAGCATTACACAAGGTGTATCCATGTAACAAAAATATTTATACCTTCTTAATATTTTATAATTAAAATAAATATAATTATTTCTGGACTCCCAATCTATTCCATTGATATCTATCCTCATTCCAGTACCACTCTGCCTTGATAACTATAGCAGTAGGGTGAGTTTAGAAATTGGGAAGTGAAAGGCTTACAAATTATTCACTTTTTCAGCTGGGCACCTATAGTTCAAGTGGCTAAGGTGCCAGCCACATACACCAGAGCTGGCAGGTTCAAATCCAGCCCAGGCCTGCCAAACAACAATGACAACTACAACCAAAAAATAGCTGGGCATTGTGGTGGCACCTGTAGTCCCAGTTACTTGGGAGGCTGAGGAAGAGAATCGCTTAAGCCCAGGAGTTGGAGGTTGCTGTGAGCTGTGATGCCACAGATCTCTACCCATGACAACAGCTTGAGGCTCTGTCTCAAAAAAAAAAAAAAAAGTACCCACTTTTTCAAATTTACTTTGGCTATTACAGAGGTTTTACATTTCTGCATAAATCTTAGAATTTGCCCATCCATCAAAATAGAGATAAAACAGATTGTTTTTAAACTACTCAAACCTCCAAAAGTCAAATAAACCTTCTTCCATGATGAAAAGGCCTTACTTGCCCTATGGTTACTTCACTTAAAAAGGGCCACATAAATGAGTCTTCTCAAAACAAGAGAGACCAACTTTAAGGAGAATTTAATTTCTGCCTATTCCAACAATCAAGAAACATCTCTCAATTAAAAATTAATACACACAGCTTCACACACACACACACACCATGAAACCTCTGCTCGAGCACCCACTGCAGTAGAATACACACGATGTGTGTGTGTTGAGACACAAACCCAACTCAGAATGAGGACTTTATCAATGGGGGCTATTGTAGTTACTTTGTGAACAGACCTATATACTCCCCTCACACTTGTTAGGCTCAATTTTTATATTATACAACTATGCCTGTTTCTAGAAACGCACTGTACCAACAGGGTAGCCACAAGCTACACATGGGTATTTGAATTTATGTTAATTAAAGTTAAACACAATTAAAAAGTCAGTTCCTAATTTACACTGGCTACATTTTAAGGGCTCAAAAATCCCATGTGGATAGCGTATACACCGTCAGACAAGGTACAGACCTTAGAAAGTCCCGTTGGATGGTGTTGATTTAGAGAATTATTTCTGCTATTTTCACTAATTTTTATAAACATGAGTAAAACTTATGTGAACAGTGCCAAATGTTAAAGGTGTCACTGATTAATGCTTTTTTGCATATCACATCTCCTTAATTCTTTATATTTTTCTTTTCTTTCGAAAATTCAGCTCAAGTGTTTTTCAAGGGCTTACATCAAAATGGTTGCAAGGTCTCCATACTTTTGAGAACTTGGGCACCTGAAAATGTCTTTCCATTATCTTCATATGTGAATAAGATCATGGCTAGGTACGGGATCATTGCTTTATTTTTTTTTAAGGGGGGCGATCTGATTCTAGACTTTCCTTATTAGATAGCCTGTTTTTAATTTTTTGGTTTTTATAGAAACATTGCATTTCTTTTAAGCTAAAAATCTTAGCCAGGATATACCTCAAAGTGGTTCTTTTCATCAATTTTGTCTGGTATTTACAAAGCACACTTCCTCAAAACATTCATGTCATTTTTTCAGTGCAGATACATCTTTGTCAGTACAGCTAAATTTTCTTTCATTATTTTTTATTACATCCCCTCCACCTGTTCTGTTCCCTTCTGATTACATCTGTATAGAAACTCCAGGATTCATTTTCCATGTCTTTATCTATTCTCTGTTCCTGCTATATTTAATACATTACTATATTCGTTCACAAATTCCTGGAAAATTTATTGAGCTATGTTCATCTTTACTTATTATTTGTTTTTTTAATAATAATCTGCCATTCATATTTTCTTTGTATTTTCACTTGGCCATTTCTGGTTTTTATTATCTTTAAGCAATATTCCCTGGACTGGTTATTCTCATTTTGAAAATACTATTGTTAAATTTCTTTCTTAGTAGAAAATAGCAATTTTCAAAAATTTTCTAGCCTTTTTCTGTTCTGTAACTATGTTTATTGAGGGGATAATTGCTCTGCTTTCCATCACGTATTGGTTGAGAAGTTGAGTTTTGGAATTGGAAATGGGCTCAGATTTCCATTCTGCTACTTACTTAAAATTCTTTAACCTCAGAGGGCCTCTTTTTACTTAAATGCAACATTCATGTAATCCCCCAATTTTAGGGTGTCATGAGAATTAAAAGAGTCAGGTTATGTCAAGTTCTTGGCACCCAGTTAGTGCTTCTTAAGTGTTAGATACTACATTACTAGATCTCTTCATGTTTGCAAAAAATTTCCTCAATTTGTTCATGCTTAAGACATAAAAATACATGTTTGTCTAGAAATAGGAGTTGAATTGGATTCTGGCAAAGACAATGTAGCTTCTGCTTGCATATTTCAGGCCCAGGTAAAGAAATGGGGAAAACTTTAAAAATCCTGTAATTTTACTTTGTTAGATCAGCAGTCCAAGAGAGAGAGAGAGAAAGATACCAGTAGGTCAAAAACTGATTATCTGGGCAGCTTGAAGGTAGTTAATACAGTGTCTCTACCCTCCCCTGGCATATCTTCCCTCATTAGAGTCCTCAAGAAGTGCCCCTGCTTGTTCACCAGCTCAACACGGCCAAATAGAACTGGATGTTCATATTACTGTTCATACTATCCCCACTCTGTTGGACTCCAGGACACCCTGCCTTTCCCCAAGATGCTCTTAGGATGAAGACTCTAAACAACGGCCCAAGCTCACCTTCACCTGCAGCCTCTGCCACTCTGAGATACATGTTCCAGTGGCGACCTACTAGAGGGTCCCTTCCAATTATTTCCCGGACATCTACAGATGAATCATCCTTCCCCTTAACCCAGTAATACCAGCATGGCTCAAAGAAACTCCTCCATGATTCCAGCTTTCCCTTCCTTCCAATTCTGGTATTAGCAACCTGCCCCATCCCCTGGCCATTTCTAGATTTCTTAGGCCATTACCATGGAAATTTGCAATTAGAGGAGTTAAATAACAGACTCATATCTGCATCTTAAACAGCTTGCTTTTAACCATAATTTTACAAGAGTGGTATGTGGAAAATAGATAAGTAATGGCATTGCTATTGATCTTGTTTATGGGAACCTCAACCAAAACAGTTCATTGTGGCTATGTCATTACATAGCATTGCTTTTGCTTCAATCAAAAAAATAAATAAATAAAAGTACAAATTCTGCTTGGGGAAAATCGTTTCCCTAAAACAAGCTATCCACTTACAAAGTCGTGGTTGGCTAAAAACCAGCACAGCATAGGTCAACTACAATTTTTATCCTTTTTTTTAGGCTCTATGCTGATGTCTAAAAGCAAGCCGTGAAGATGAACTGATCAGCACCAGTGGGAACGGGAGCAGCTTTCTTCACAGCCAAACTAAGATGCCTGGCAATATGTTTCAGTAAACATTCAGTTTGAACTGATGTGTTCTGTTCTAAGGCAAGAGGTTTCCAGCTGATCTGTTTGCTGACCTGGTGATTTACTCTCATATAAAAAATGGAAACACCATGGAGAGGTACTGCTATAGCCACCACCTCACAAATACAACCTGCCTGTGATGTACTGAGCATGCTCGGCCCAGAACACATAGGTTCTTTTATTGGAGAACCAAAGAGGCAGGTGTGAGAAGGACAGACAAGAGCTGAGACTTTGCACAGTGACATTACTAGATCTCTTCATGTTTGCAAAAAATTTCCTCAATTTGTTCATGCTTAAGACATAAAAATACATGTTTGTCTAGAAATAGGAGTTGAATCGGATTCTGGCAAAGACAATGTAGCTTCTGTTTGCATATTTCAGGCCCAGGTAAAGAAATGGGGAAAACTAAAGATCCTGTAATTTTACTTTGTTAGATCAGCAGTCCAAGAGAGAGAGAGAAAGATACCAGTAGGTCAAAAACTGATTTTCTGGACAGCTTGAAGAGGGGCAGGGATGGAGGAGCAGGGCAGGGACAAAAAATAAGAGGCTGCAGCACAGAGATCGACATGCCCCTGGAGAACCCCTTTTATTCCTGATCAATCCTTCCAGAGCTTTCTCTGCAGAGAAAACTCACTTCTCTCCACCGAAGCCCAGGGAGTTGCGGAGTTCATTTGAAAGCTTGTTAAGAGTAAGCTCCACAAATCAGAGTGGGCTGCAGCTTTCAAATGGCTGCATTCTGACCATCTCATCATTGAGACAGGCCAACCCAGCTCCGTCAATGACATATCCACCTTCTCAAAGAATTTCAGTCAAGGTTCCAAAACCAAGAAACAGAAGAGAGTGAGCCAACCCAGGGCAAGAAGAGAGCAAGGCAACTCTTACCCCATAGAAACCTGGGTTCAGCCTTGGCCTAATTGGGTTTTCTCTTGTGGGACCATAAAAGAAGAAAGCAAAATTTGATGATAAAGTGCTTGGCCAGAGCCCAGGTCTGGTCATGCAGGCATCAGCTCTTGTCCCAAAGATACAGAAAGGAGTACGGGACTCAGAGCTGGAGCTCCACAGGCCAAGGCCTTTGTCTGCCTCCTTTGAGATGAGTGTGGCATCCAGGGAGCTGCTCAAGCCATAAGTAACTCACAAAGCCTCCTGATATTAAGGGTGCTGTGAGAGACTGGTGATTCATGCCCCATCACTCTGTATCAAAATCCCAGTTGAATTAAGATGTTTACAGACATAAGACTCCAGGAAAGTGCAGCCTAACTGAGCGAAAACCTGAATTCTGCGTGACCAGTTGTAACAGAACTTGGTTAAACTGGGAAAATGTATTCAGGTCCTAATACTAAAAAGCATAACACCTTACTTAAAAGAAGTTGTTTTCCAAGAACAATGGCATCTTATCATAAGTGAATTTTATACAAAGGAGTTAAAAAGAGAGTGAAATAATTATTGCAATGGCACCATTCTGTCTGAACCTGTGCCCTCCTGGGGCATGAGAGAGCCGAGGCAAACCCACTCTTTCCTCAGTCCTCTCCGGGCAGAAGCAACTTGCTACTTTTGTGTTCAGGGCCAGTAAAGGATAATTTTGACCAGTCCCCGTAGCTAACCCATGATAGACTACACCAAAACTCACTGTAATAAGATTTGGATGATTAGAAACTTGGTTCAACACAGTTGATTGCAAGGCTTTTCAAACTTTTATAAGATTGTGAACCACCTGGAGGATTTGTTAAAATGCAATTTCTGTGCCCGTAGATCTGGGGCAGGGCCCAAAATTCTGCATTTCTAAAAAAAAAGCCCAGTGACATGGATGGGATGGAACCACAGACCAGATTTCAAGTCCAAGACATGCAACATTTAGACATACAACATTCCACAAATGGAAAATATTTGTTGAGTATCTATTATGTGCTAAAATAATAAAATGTTAATAAAAACATGAGATATAGAACTTTATCCTCAATGTGTTTACTGTCTGATTTGACATCAGTAACTAGCTAAATTCTGTGTGAATTAGAAAACTGCTCCCACAAAAGCGTATTTTAAAATAACCCCTAACCCTAACATAAATACAGTGCTTTACCACTTATAAAATACTTTTTTTAATCTTGTTATATAACGTTGTAACACTTTATTTTATTTTTTTGTGTTGGCACCACTACACACATTCTTCCAGTGATGAGAAAGAGCCCCTCACTGCCCCATGTCATAGGTCGTTGAATCCTAGAAATGAATTACATAAAATCTATTCAGTGATGTATCTACTGCATGTGCGTAAGTGTGTGATTTAGTAAATGAAGCAAATTATGATTTTTCATAAGCTATGCAGAATACTGGAAAGCCCAGGAGGACATATCTTGTTTCTTGGTATGGAGTCTTCTGCTGACTAGCTGAGTAACCACACGCAAGTCAGTTAACCTCTAAGGACCTCAATTTCCTCATCTTTAAGGAAAGAACTGGACCAGGTGACCTCTGAAGTCCTTTCCAGCTCTCTAGTCCTATGATTCTATGACCCACCCACCCTGAATTTGCTATAATCTGTGTTTTAGAACCCAAAGACAGATCTTTTCAATAGCTTCAGCAGGACCACACCTCCTCCTAAGCTGGGTCACACAGCAAAGCTTTGAAATTCCCAAATACTGTAAGCTTGGGCTTGCCAGTGCTGCGTGGAGCTGCTCCTTCACAATTCAAGTAATAAGCTATCGACTCGTGGCAATCTATATCTGCATTAAAATGGGGAGTTTTGGATTAATGTGGAGCTGAAAGCCCGACTGAGGCTCTTTGCTGCCAGCCTGTTACTGCAGCATGGATTTCACCAACCACAAAGGGCAGAATGAATGTGATCATCCCCAGTAGTCGATAGCCCATCGATTTTTTCTTTTGACTCTATGATTTGCACAAATATTAAAGCTCATTTTTTAAGCAAGGAAGCTTATTAATCTACATTCTTCAAAACTAGTGGCCTCCTTCAATGAAGTGAATTCTGTAGGGTGCTTAATATGCATAACATGAGTAGATTAGTCGCATTAATTTTTTAATTCTTTTTCACGCGCATGAGCACACATATACTCAATTCCTCACTCTTACTTATTTTAAAATAGACGTTCCACGTAGACAGTATAACTCTGTGGTTATTATCATGCCATTATGTATCTGATCATTTGAGAGTGACTAGGAAGGAAATGTTGGCAAAGTTCATTCTGGTCCGCAGTTGCTGATCTCTTGGTTAGGTTTTATTTTTCACTCCCCTCCTCCCCCCACCAAGGTTGTAAACTGAATGCATAGAGCATCACCTGTGGTTCCTAAGATGAAACACTGATCCTAGGCCATTTCTTCCCTGAATGGAAGCCATTAATCTAAAAAGAACAAATACATGTTAAGGCAGAGAAACAAAGGCAACTCCTGCAGAGTTCAATTGTGGTTGCTCTGAACCATATTCGTGGTTTTTTTTTAAATTTCTTGTGATGTATTTTCCATTTCATGTTACTTCTGGCTGTTAGATCTTCTGATCATTTCTTCAGTCTTTTGTTGCATTAATTTTGCTAGAAATTCAGGCTCTGAATTGTTTGAGACCACAGGTCCCAGATTTATTTGTACATGGTTTATTGTAAAAGGTGGTGGCCTTCACTCTTCCCATATCCCTAGCTTCTGAAAAATAATCAATAATGACAAAATTGGTCACCAAACCCTGTCAGCTTTTACTCTTAGGACAATCTCCCCTACCTGGCACTTACTCTCCCAACTCCAGATGAGCTGGTTTTGTTGCACAGAACAGAATTTAACTTGGTTTGCTTTAGGCAAAGATTTGGGGGATAAGGAGACATGTATGAATAAAGATGATGAGAGTCCTGACCATACAGACTTGGCCACACAGAAAGGCTCCAAATGATTAGCATTTGCTGGGGGAACTTGGATGCATTCAGGATCCAGGAGGACTCTGTAACCAAGGTGCTTGCTAAGAGGCATTTATCAATCACAACCTACATTCTGCCAGAGAGTAAGCCTGCTTCAGTCTGTGTCCTCGGCTCTCACTCTGATTTCTGACTATGTAACTCTTCCTCTATTTCTCAAGTTCAAAAGAATCAAGTTGCAAGATCCAATTGTTCAACAACCCCCATTGGCCAGAGCTTTTCTGCTAGACCACCTCACTGGGCCACTAGTCAAGTCTGTAGATGGGCTATTGTTAGATCAAGCACTCCTTCTTAAGCTAATGAATAACAGCTCATATTAACCATAATGACTTTAAATTTATGTTTAAAGAATAAAAGAAACCCTTTAAAAGGGAAACGTAGACAAGAAAGCACATTTAGGCTTGCCTTATCCATTATGCCTATGGCTTCAGTTGAGTTCAAACCCACAGCATCATCTACCTAAACCTTTGCAATAAATTCCTTACTGGAACCCTATGGCCTACAGTCTATCCGATTTAATCCATTCTTAATAGTGGTAATGACCTTAGGAAAGTCTCTAACATCTCTGAGCCTTAGTTTTTTCACCTCACTCATCTTTTATATGAGTATAATAGTTGAGAAGATTTAAAGAGAAAATGTATGTAAAGTACTAGTCATTTTCATTACAGGTGGTCTCCAGGTTTTGAATCATATATATTCTGTAAGTTTGTTCTTAACTTGAATTGCATGTCAGTTGGAGCAGACATATTTACCTAGTGTCTGTAATAGCTTCCAGCCATAAATGCAAGTCAGATGTCAGTCAGATGTCTATAACTCAGGAACTTCTTGTACTGTTTTATGAATACCTAATCCGGGTTCTATGGATTATACTTGTTTAAAAGAATATCTCTCCCACAGGAATGTGGGCTCCTTGAGGTCAGAAACTGTGTCTTATTTACCTCTTTAACACCTCATCCCTGGACCAGATCCTAACACAATTAGCCACTCAAGGTGGAACCAAGAAGACTGGCAATGCATTCCTCTGTGCTAGGGACTTAGAAGAGAGCCCTTTATAAAGAGAGTACTCAGATACAGGAAGTCCACATGTCCTATAACATCACAAAATGCCAAACTTGGGGGGAAATCTAGAAATGATGTCTTCTGATCTTTTATTTTAAAAATGAAAAAACTGGCCCAGTGGGTGACTCACGCCTATAATCCTAGCACTCTGAAAGGCTGAGATAGATGGATCACCCTAGCTCAGGAGTTCAAGACCAGCCTAAGCAAGAGAAAGACCCTATCCCTACTAAAAATGGAAAAACTAGCACAGTATTATGGTGGGCACCTATACTCCCAGCTACTTGGGAGGCTGAGGCAAAAGGATCACTTGAGCCCAAGATTTTGAGGTTTCTGTAAGCTATGACATCATAGCACTCTACCCAGAGTGACAGAGTGAGATTTTGTCAAAAAAAAAAAAAAAAGAAAGAAAGAAAAGAGAGAGAGAAAGAAATAGAGAGAGAGACAAAACTATTGTACCTATTGGCTACAATAAGCACTATTTGGGACACACCCAAAGCCCTCACTTGTTATCTAAACATTTGTACTCCCTTAACATTTTGAAATTATATATATATATATGTATAAATGAATATAAACATATATTTATCAAATATATATAAATGAAAAGCCTGATGCTCGGAGTGATAGCATGACTATCTCTACAGTGTTGTGATGGTTGGAAACAATTCCTACGTAACTTTCTCTACAATGTTGTGATGGTTGGAAACAAGTCCTGTGCATAGACTCCCAGGGATGTGCTCCACCAATGACTGGCCAATCCCCTGCCTTCAATATGGTGTGAGCCAACACAGGAGCCAACTCAGGGACCATTACTCAACAAGGTTTATTTTTTATTATTATTATCTTTATCATTAAATCATAGCTGTGTACAATAGTGCAATCAAGGGGTACACTGTGCTGGTTTCATATACAATCTTAACTATTTTCATCAAACTGATTAACATAGCCTTCCTGGCAATTTCTCTGTTATTATATGAAGATATTTTAACAATATTGGTTCTTCCCAGCCATGAGCATGGTATGTTTTTCCATTTGTTAACAT